>JAZHYW010030611.1:0-13966 GCA_037355805.1 Ixodes ricinus | reverse complement strand
TATAGGTGACATTCACTTGACGTCACTCGCTAGGTTCGCTGGCATCGGCCACCACGGTCGCCATCTTCGAGGTCTCTTTCTATCGCACGTAGGTGTCGGGTGTCGTCTGGCCGGACCTTTCAGCGTGGTTTAGCAGCATTTTACAACTTTAAAGGGTCTTTTTGACCGAAACTAGGGGTTATTCTTATACTTTGGTGCTTTTGAAGCGCCGTAGGAATATTTTTTGTGTGTTTTAGTTCGTTTTTGTCGCTATCGGACTCGTTCACCGCGGCCGCGTTGCTCCCTCGGCTCCATGCAGCGCTCCGTGTCGCGCGCCGTGCCCACGGCGGTAGCTCTTGCAAGAACTGATTTTTCTACTTTGGTGCTTTTGTAGCACGGTGTGATTACTCTTTGTTTTGTTTTGCTAGTTTCTTTATTGTTTTTCTTCTAGCGGATTTTCTGCACTACGGCCGTGTAACCGTGTTGCTCCATCGCCTCTGTGTCGTACGTCGTGCCTTCGGTGTTCGTTCCTGTGCAGAAACATACCGTGCGGCTCACCGAGTGCGCAGCTTATGAAAAATGCGGCGCATTTTTCATTAGCCCAAGCGATTTAAAAACCGCATGTAAGCGATTTGGCGAGCGACGAGACAAGCGACGGCGACCCGCTTCGCTGCCGCTCGGTCACTCGCGCGACGAGGCAAACCGCATGAAAGCGACGGGAGCAAACGACCAAGGCGATGAGCGCTAAGTTTTCTAGAAATCCCAAAACCGAGCTACGCGACGAGCGACAGTGAAGGGTGAACCGCATGTAAGCGATTTAGCGAGCGACGGCGACAGCGACGGGAGTCGGCGACGAGCGACGGAGATTTCTCACGGTCGCTCGTCGCGTCGCTCGGTTTTTGGATTTCTAGAAAACGTCGCTCATCGCCTTGGTCGCTTGCTCCCGTCGCTTTCATGCGGTTTGCCTCGTCGCGCGAGTGACCGAGCGACAGCGAAGCGGGTCGTCGTCGCTTGTCTCGTCGCTGTCGCCGTCGCTCGTCTCGTCCCGTCGCTCGCTAAATTGCTTACATGCGGTTCAGCCTTTACACACGGTACTCGGCGGCAACAAGGAACTAAAACGGCCCGCCCCCGAGATAAACTGTTTTCTCTCTTCTGTTCAACGAAGCTTCTTCAACGATATGAAATTAGCACACACTACCAACGGACGACCGCGTACCCAAGCCAGCCAAGCCAAACGTCAAACCGCGACCTCGAAGATGGCGGATCGACGGTGGCGCTCCCTGGCAAAATCGAACCTGCAGGCTCAGTGAATACCACCTATACTGACCTTCGCCAAGAAACGTTCGCGCGTCGCAAGCAGCAAGTTGCCGGCAATCGTCGCCCACCTTGCTGGGTGTTCCAAAACGTTTCTGACGTGCACTTCCCGTAGGACCGAAATGTCGTCCCGTGCTCAAAATCGCAGTCGCGTTGATGCCGCCGATGTCGCGCTCACGACGCCGCCGCCAAAGCAGCCCTGGCCGCGGTCCTGGGAGCCGCCATTTTTTAACTGTGCTCGTCTTGGCTTTAGCCAACTTCTCTTCCCGAATCCTTCTCGAAGGAGCGTAAAGACTCTTTGCGTGCGCACGTAATTTTCTGAAATATAGCGTAAATAAGCGCGCAAAGCGCAAACCGCAAATTAGCGTTTGCAGCATGCGCAGTGGGAGCCGTGAGCCGCACTTGAACCCGGGAAGAGCCTCCAGTTTGGCCACCCCTGATATAACATGCAAACCTGTCTTGGAAAAATTCATATTAACTATATTGTCAGCAACGTTAACCGACATGCATTGTTATTTACGTCGTAACTTCAACATGGCCACTCCATCTTTGAAGCTGCTTCTCTATAAAACCCTGGTTCGGTCAAAACTTGTATATGCGCGCTCAGTGTGGGGTCCATGCCTCGGATACCTTACTAATACCCTAGAATTCATAGAGAATCCTAGCGCGCGTTTTATTTTGTCCAATTATTCTCGTCTGTCCAGTGTGTCATCAGTGAAAACAGCCCTACAGCTTCCCCAACTTTCTTTACGCCGATAATTGTCACGTGTAGCTCTTTTCCATAATATTTATGGATAGCCATTGGGGGCCGCTTCACGAGAGCGCGCGCTCGGCCGCCGGCCTCCAGCTCGGCAGTCGTGAAACGTGGCCGTCCTCGCCAGTACGCCGCAGACGAACTAAGGAGCGGAAGAACGACATTCATCCTTTCGCATTCACAAGCCATAAGAAGTGTTAAGTGTCCTAGGAATTTTCATTCTAAGCTTCTTGTTCCCTCAGCCCGGCGTTTACTAACACATCAAAACAAAGAAATTGAACCTCGCCTAGCACGACCATGGGCACATAGCGCTTCGCTTGGACCAGCGCTTTAGTCGCACGAGTGGACTTTGAAACGTCATCTCCGATTTCTCTGGTCAAAACCAAACAAGGAAATACGGTTTGTTGTCCCCACAGCCGAAGGGTACCGCTAGAGGCGCGACTGTTCAATTTCCTCCCTATAATAGCTTCAGGTCTACCTACCGATCATTCGAACCAGAGCTCGGCGTTCAAAACGTCCCCTCGCGCTCTAGTGTCCTCCTCTCCTCACTTCCTCACAGCATAGAAGGCAATCCGGCACATATCGACTGCGGCGTGAGCGAGTCGGCTGGGTGTAGTGTTCGTTTGAGTCCCAGCCGCTAGGCTCACGTATGCTCTAATGTCTATATTCTGTGCACAGGGATGGCCTTTTTTAGGTGACGCCGAAAAATTAGCACTACGGTTTTATTTTAAGGGGTGGTTGCTGCCAAAGCACGGCAAAATGCAACGAGCGGACGCTGGAGGCCTCGCAACCAAGACAGACGTCAGTGACCGCTAAGGTTACAAGCGCAAAGGCTCCAAGCGCGAGCGGGTATCTTCGACTGGTGCTATTGCTGCATGAGCGTTCGTGCAATCGAGGCCACTCGTCCATGCGACGCCCTCTCTGGCTGCTACGAACGACGTAAACTACAAGCTCTCTGCGTGGCAAGCAAACGTTCTCTGCATATATTCCGTTCACCCTTTAAGCTGAGACTAGAAGCTCCGCCTTCAGCGCGGACTCGCTGGCTTCCGCAGTGCTTTGGTTGCGCGTGCCTGCGCGTTCACCCTTGTGTCAGCAAGGGCGGAAAGCTCGCGCTGAAGGCTGGGCTTCTAGTCTCAGCTTAAGGGTGAACGGAGTGCAGTCCGCCGTATGCATTCCGTAAAGCCGGGGTCGCGCTACTTACACACCCTACAAAATATAGTCTGCAAACAGACTGGAACGCTAGTCACCAACGAGCTCTGTGCTTCCAATGCCGCATGGCAACGAGTTCAGGGGAAACTCGGCACGCGGCATTCGAGCCACGCATGTCGTGCTGACTGATGTCTGAACTGAACACTGTCCTTTGTACGATGTATAAGCCACGTGACCCCCGCTTAAGAGACGACTATATTCCGTTTCACCTTATGTTGTACCGCAGAGAAGGCTAGAAGCGCGGGCTTATATAGCGTTGGGAGCTGCTCTTGACGCACGAGAGCTTGTGCCGCCGAGATGTGCACTAGAGCAAGGAGCTCGCGCTTGTAGCCTTTCCTGCGGTAGATCATAAGATGAAACATAGTATAAAAAAAAAACAGTGAACCATTTTCTGTTCCGCTCAAAAATTATATATATATATATATAAAGTGAAATAACGCATTCGCGCCTTTTCAGGCTTCCTAAGTTGAATTACAAGCAGGGTATAAATATGTCCCTGTGCATTCTAAGAAAAAAAAAAAAAGGTCGTCACCTTAGACTTTTTTGTCCCATATAATGCACCCCAAAAAATTCAGTTCGACGTACAGAGCACTGTAGTCGAACAGACGGCCCCAAATTTTACGAGGGGCTTGATAACGGTGCGATACAACTTATTAAGGTTGCGGTCCCACGGCAGCCATCTTGAACAAGGCGTCAGTTCAACCAATAGATGGCGACACGCACCCGTGGGGTAGCCGAAACATTGGTTCACGGTGGGATATGGCTCGAGCACCATCACGTTCCCCTCGTGGCTTGCTCGCGCCGCTGCCAGCTGTGCTCAGCTGGCTCAATAGCGTGGCCCAGCAAACTCATATATGCGAGAATGTCAGGCTGATATATGGACATGTGGTTCGGCGGTTGCGACGGGCTTTCGCAATAAATCTTACCAAGAAGGAATCAATTGTTGATTGACGTGTCAATATTCTGTCAATGAAAAATTCTTCTGCAGGAATGCACGCTCGGTAGACTCAATCTTCCAAGACACCAGTGGAAGCAGACGTCTAGTAAACTGCTTCGCGATTTACGGTATTTACCTCGCCATTATAATGATGACTGAAAAGTGACGTAACGAAATATTGTGTTTCACGAGATCCGGAAGATGTTGTAATGGTTGTTACATCATAGTTCCCAGAAAACAAGCGCCGTTGCAATATTTTCGGAAGTACCGACCCACATTATGTTGTAAGTACACTGTTAGCAAGTCCCGTGTATTTAGTGAATATTTGGGGTGAAAAACACGCTATTTACACAAATTACCATAAATTTACACGTTGAGTAATGAGTAATTCGTTCAAAAATCATGCGAGGTTGTAAAAAACGTGTTTTGGTTCGGTTATACACGCACAGCCGTGTAGCCGACCTCGAAAACACGCATCAGCCCCGGCGACGAACGCAGCATTGCCGGCTATCGAAGCATCGGAATGCTTGGGGACACACCTAGAAAGATCCGTGAAGACAAATGCCGCGGAAAGAAACATGTCTCGGAGACAGAGAGGCACCAAATGCAATTACGGCATGTCGGGGGACGGGGCGAACCAGGAGCTTTCGGCGCTTACCGTGCTCGCTGCCATTTTTTTTCTGGTCGATGGCAATGCGGCTTCCCTGTTGTCGCCGAGGTTTGTATTTATTTTAGGGGTCTTGATAATAGTTCCTCACACACCACAAATACAGTTATGGGTGTAATTACTCCTTATAAACAGTTAAAATGGATATAAAAAGCGTGCCCTCGATCTGAACACGTGACATTGCAGTTGGTTTCGTTTTGGCTTCAACCTAACTGCAAGCGAAGGTGCCGCCGCTTCCCATGCAACCTCCTCAGAATTTACGGCGCTCCGGGGTGGCCAGTGTTGCTGCATCTGTAGGTCATCTTTAAGTTAGAGCTGACAGAAAAAATCTGGCCACGGCGCAACGCCGATGTACGCTGGAAGCGAGAGCCGGTTTGCTTTCGTTGTTTTTGTATGGTCGGAGCAAATCTGGCAACAACGCACGCTGTTTTGCTTCGACGGGAAACCAGCAACAACGCACGTTGTTTCGCTTCGACGGGAAGCCAGAAGCTCCGCTGTTTGCGAACACATGTAGCGAGGACGTGACCGGAGAAGTGCCCCTGTGATGTTCCCGGAAGACGGAAAGTGTCATTCGTAATCGTCGTGTGTGCTTTGAAAGCGAAGGGAGTCGCAGGATCCACGAGTGCGCGACCACAAGCCAAGGTTCACGACAGCGCTGCGTTGAGTGCGGCGATCTCGTTCTGTTTGGTGCAACACGGCGATGCGAGTAGAGCTGAAACGTTCGTGGTGTGTGGTGCGGTGCTTGGAAGTAGAAAGCCACATTAACCCGGAGCGCAAATTGGTTGTTGTGGCGTTGAGTTTAACGGGTTCAGTTCCGTCGTCGTCAGCTGATCCAGTCCAGCTGGGGCGAGCGTCTTTAAAAGTAAATCTTCCTTAGTTCCGTTTCAAAATGTGGAAGTATCCCGACGGATAGCGTGAGTAAAAAGCTGCGGGTGTTTTCAACAAAATTACGTCGTTTTAATTGAACAATGGACTCCGGATTGTTGTCCTAAATCTGCCGTTTTTATGCTTCGTGTTGGACTGCGTTTGCACAGCGACGTGTTTGCACAGCGACGCACACCGCTCGAGTAGATGATTAGGTCCTGCAAACGACCGGTTATGCAGAATTTCAGGAAAACTTAAGTCACCACCGATATTTTCCTGTATATCTCGTGTGAATTTGTTGCGCACATCATGCGGTGTGAATAAATTGGGGCAAGATTTCCTACCTGCCCACAGATGCATGAACTGAGACCATTTTTTACGTTGTGAACATAGTGCTTTTCCTTTATTTTGGGAAGAGGCGTTGGTGCATTTATTATGGTATAATCACTTGAGAGTTGAGAAGTCGGAGAAAGCGAGCAAGCTTTCCCAACTTGTCTCTTTTCTCTCTGGCACTGCCCCTAGTTTCTAAAGTTTCAGTTTCAGTAGGCAATGGCATACATACTAGCAGGTACAAACTGCTCTAAAGCAGGTAAAAGGCAGGGGAGGTCAGGACGGTGCGCTTTTCGCAAGGTGACGGTAAATGCTTTTGCGAGGTATGCGGAATATGCAAGCGATTTTTTTACGCCCGTTGTTTGCGTCTTTCCAGCAAAAGGAATAAGATGATCTACAAAGGCGCAATCACAAGCCAAGATTTACGATAACAGTGCGTTTGCTTCGGTGGTCCGTGTAGTTGTATTTTACACTGCTTCCTGCAACACCGTGTCATGACGAAGAGGTGGAACGGTCACGGTTTGTGCTAGCCTACCGGTTGACAGAAACCCGCATCGCCCGCATCGGCACCGAGTGCCCTTGGGCTGTTGATGCTCAAGCCTTTCATCCGCGGCTTGTCGCCAGCTGCTCCTGCTGCTCAACGGTGAGGACGCGGCGAGAGTGACCTTTGAAGTAAATGTAAATCCTCGTTCATCCAGTTATCCGGTGTCAAAGTGTGGAAGATGTCCAACGTGTACTGAGGGCGGGAACTGCGAGCGTTTTGCCTTGCTTTTATAACCGAAACCAGAGCAACGAGATAACTGCCTTGCGTACTCCAAAATGACGGAAGCAATATGTTTCGACAGGTCGAGTACGTCACCGGGGATGTAGGCGAGACGGTGCGCACTGTTTAAGCGCTTGCAGTATCCAAGAGTGGTACCCGGAAACCGACGTCAAAAGAGAAGGAGCTCGCGATTCAGCATAATGCTGTGTTACGGGCCCGTGAATCTTCAAAGTTCGGGGCGGTGGCGGTGTAAAAAAAGACGCATCAGCGCCACACCAGTGATCACGAATAACACCGGTCACAAACTCCCGAGCCCCACCGCTCCACTCAACACTGACACGACATACGACAACAAACTGCATCAAAACGCCCCAAAAGTGAAGGCGTCTGCTCCCGTACTGCAACTAGCGGAAGTGAAGTGTTGGGCGGATGTCCTTCAAAAGAATATATAAAAAATGCTTTGCGCAACGGTCATTGTCATTTATTATTGAATACATAATGATAAAATTCCCAATAACTTATTTTTCTATCTGATTCCAGCTAGCCGGACTGCTCATAACACTGGCTAAGCAAGAAAATAACAAATAATTGAACTTTTTCATGACCGGTTTAATATTTAATGTTAATACATCGTTATCTTTTGCAACGGATTAAGATTATAGATTTTGCCTCCACATGTTTTAAGTGCAAACAGATTTTACACACGACTGTCCTTTCCGCCGTGTTTTGTGTAGTGATGGACCGAATCTGCCGAACCTCAGATTCGGCAAAGTTCGGCAAATGCCGAACTTTTGCAGGAAAGTTCGGCAAAGATTCGGCAAAAATTCGGCAAATGTCTGCGCACGCGCGAGAACGCGACGGAGCCATGGATTGCAAATGGACGCCGTGCAGTCGTTCGGTTACCATCGTGCAGTGTAGTACAACCAGCGGTTACGGCGCGGTGTGGAGTAGGCAACACGGTAACAGTGCGTTTGTGAGCGAGTGTGGTTCTCTTCAATATTTTCTGCCAGATAATGTTACGCAGTCAACTGCGCAAGTGACAAATGATGCGGTGCATTCTGAAACATTGGCCGACAATTACTTGAAAGCACTCCTCGCAATTATAACAATTCTGTTTTCGGCTCAGGAGTAGTGTGTTCCAAAACAAAGTAATATTGCTTTTTCAATTTAGTGTTATTTCGCGATTTTCATGTATCTGCATAAAACTAAACACAGAACTATAATGCTCGACGTTGCACATCCGACATTCACTCTCCCTATCTTCCGAAACGTTCGTGTGTGTCCTAACACCAGAAACAGGTATTTTAAAGGTTAAAAACGAGACGTTGCGAATATGGGACGCACACTTTCATGCAAAGCTGACGTCAAGTGACTCAAATCGAAGAACATGCATATTTACAATATTATTATTGTCTCTCCTGGTCAAGGCTCAGCAACCATTGCATTCGGTTTCGCGCACAAAACGGTGACTCCCAGAGAAAGCAAGAACGCAGCGTTATTGCCTTCATTTTAGCAATGTACCAATGTACACACA
Organism: Ixodes ricinus; assembly: GCA_037355805.1. Taxonomy (NCBI): domain Eukaryota; kingdom Metazoa; phylum Arthropoda; class Arachnida; order Ixodida; family Ixodidae; genus Ixodes; species Ixodes ricinus. The sequence goes on along the minus strand of JAZHYW010030611.1, from coordinate 5,615 downwards.
CATGCAGGCTTGCGCTGATGATGCCTCAAAACCGAAACTCTCGTAGCGTGATTCGTGACTGCGCCACGCTCGCTTCTACCCAACCTCGTTGTCACGCCACTTCTGCAAGGAGTCACTAAAATTGTCAGTAAACACACAAAAACGACACCGATACAATTATCTTGTAGAATATCACCTTATTTAGTAATAACTATGTCAATATGCATTACATGTTGCATTTAAGTTAGGAAAAAAAGAAACATAAAACCTTTTTTTCGCCAGAAAAAAACGAAATATCAACGAGTCTGGTAACAGTGTATTTTTGCCGAATCTTTGCCGAATCTTTAGAAAAGTTCGGCAAAAGTTCGGCTTCGCCGAATCCCAAGATTCGGCGCCGAACTTTCGATTCGGCAAAAGTTCGGCCCATCACTAGTTTTGTGTGTTCTTCTATAAATCTGTAACGGTCAGCGACCAAAGAGCTCACCCGCACACGTCAAGCTTATATACCTCGCGGCGAAATGAGCGTGTCGAATAGGAAGTGTCGGGAGTATTGTCGTTGTAGTGATTGTGATTGTATATATGTCTGTGTCGGTGCTGTATAATATGTGGTTCTTCTGATGTCTGTATGATGTATGTGTGCTGCTACGCGCGAACATTCCTAGAGTACAATTATTTTTTTACAAGCTGCTAGAAATCTCACTAGGTGGCGCAAGTTACCTGCTTGTTTCAGATATTTACTTGAGTTATATGTCCACGTAAGTTCGGCATTCGTTTGTCTGTCTAGCAGTTGCGTTGTATCAGTGGTTGGAGCTACCAACGTCCCTACTCCTAGGTGGCACGAGTCGTTACCTTATTCGAATATTTCGCTTGGTCGAGTCATTTATCTACTTGAAGTTCAGCGTTTGTTCATCTCTATCTGTCTAGCAATCCCGTCGCAGCTACCGTCGCCGCTGACGCACGTACTTTCGCACGTAGCGACGTCGGCTGGTCTAACGCAGCGATGAAGTTTATGCAAGTTTCGTCCGCTTAAAAGCCGACGACAGAGTAGGCATATGGAAGTTGCGCAGGATATCGGAGCGTAAAGGTGAGCGAGGCCGGGGCTACGGTGGGTACCAGCGGGGCGGCGCCGTCCTCCGTAGCCGTTCTCCGTTAGTCACCTCGTCCTTGCTCTACTAGACATGATGCTAGCGATTGGAGACTGTATTTACTGCGCATAAAAGACATCGAACGAGAGCAAGCGTGTCCTGTGTGCTCTCACCGCTTCGCCTGTTCTCGGCTGCTGGCCGCCATGTTTTATAATAAACACGCTATGCCCTGTTTCGTGGAAGGCAGACACGGTGTATCGTGTTAAGTTTACACGGCACCTCATGTGTAAACGAATAACGCAGATGGCTGCGTGTAAAACGAACACGTTTCGACGTGTCCGCTATGGGACAACGGTTTACACGCTTGGACGTGTTATTTTTGCTGACAGTGTACAGCTTAGGAGGAATATGATGAAAAGCATCAGTATAAATAGGAAGACGTTTATTAGCCATGAAGACACTATGATTGAGCGGCGTTTAGTGATCTGAAGTGATGAGCGTTCGGGAATTTATAAGTTCACATGATTGCTAACCATAGACATGCGGACAATAAAGACCTGTTTTGTCGGGAGATGGAGTTGCGGTGATGACCTGATATCGGACGACTCGTGGCAGACCTACAAGCAAGTTTCGTCTCAGCGAATGGTAAGTGTCAAGTGTCAAGCACAGCATGTCGCTACCGACGTTGTTGACGTTTCGAGCACTTACCGCTTTCAACAAAAGTGTTGGCACCTGGGCTAACTTTGCGGAAAGACTCGAAGTTTTCCTTGAGTCCAGCGCCATTATGAGCAGTAACGGAAAACGATCTACTATTCAGTCGGTGGGTGCATGGCGAAACGTATCCGCATCTGCGGAGTCATGGTCGATGCGTACTCTAAGTGGTTGGAAGTTTACACGACGCATGCCACGACGTACAAACGCGTCATTGACGTTCTACTCACTCGTTCTACTCACTTTTGCCCTACCGAAAATACTTTTCTCTGATAACGCGCCGAATCTCGTTTAAAAAAATAAATAAACAAGTTTTTAAAAAACAAAACAACAAAACAAAACAAAAAACGGCATCAGGCATTATATTAGTTAACCATACCATCCTGCAACTATCGGGCAAGCAGAACAGATGGTGTGCGAAACGAAGAAAGCCCTCTTGAAGGTTACGGAAGAAGCTGTTCAGTGAAGAATCGCCAAGTTCTTGTTCCGGCACCACATTACGGTCTCATCTTCCACGGGAAAAACACCAACCGAAGCAATGTTCGGCGGACGGAGAGCCACACCCTTTGATCTCATGACACTATGGCCTACGAGCGAAGATCGAGAGATTCCCAGATCGGGAGTAATGGCAGTTTATTCGATCGGACAACTCGTCTACGTGAGGAATTTCAGCGGAAGTCCGGCCTTTCATGTAAAACTTGAGTAGAAAAGGCGCTATGTTGTTTGGCCAGATGGTGTCATCCCTCTGAAGACGTTGTATGTTAATGCCCTTGAGTGTAAATATAACGAAATCACAAAAATCTTTGTGTATTCTGTAACTGCCCTTTTATTTGGTAGTAAAATCTATGGTGGTGATTTGGACCTTTCACACCAGGCTCTTTTTTATTTTTCGCCTCATACTCTTTTGCGGTTTCAGTAGGCTTCAAGAATCTTTTGGAACGGGGACGCTTCACCTCAACAAGGCCATTTGTTCCAAGCCGTCCATCAGGGGTAGCTGCTAGAAATCCGTCCTTTATATTAATCAATAATCCGCACTTTTGCACAGTGGAGTTTTTCTGTTCCACGTACAGTTGTAAAGCATCATCCTCAATGATTCTACCATATTCTGTTGCGGGTGAAGAAAAGTCTTTGGGTACACGATACTTGAAACAAGTCTGGCACTGTACGTTGTGGTTCGACACCCACTAATGTCGTCATCCTTATAGAGCCTCATCAATTAATCATTACCTCGTCACCTCATATTGCTCTTCGTCAACAGTAAGTACAATAGGCTACCGCCATATTACAATCCAAGAATTGAAAAAATTAAGTCGTGCAGTCCTTTATTATGTTTATTTTGTATATAATGTTACTACGTTACATTACCTCGAGACGATCGACGTCCATCGTCGATCTTCAAATATACCTGTACATAAATTAGACGCACAGTCACAAAAAACACAGCGTGCCGCCTCTTTTCTTTGGATCGTCTTTTTGAAATCAGCGCAAGCTCGCGTGTTCTCTCTTCTGAGACGGTTAGAACGGTCGCACGTAAAACCCGCGTTTCTCCTACACGAACGCTTCCTTCTCTCATTATGTGTAGTTGGTTATAAATAAATAAGCTATAATAATAGTGTACTATTCATACTTAGTTTCAGTTTCAGTCACGGGAAAGGAGGTTCGCGGGCACTACTGCCACTAGCAGGAACAATGATGAAGAGGCAGGTGTCAAAAGGTAGTGAGTGGCTTGTGGAACCCAGGGGGCTTACGTCATGGCCCCTTCAGGTATTACAAGCTCCTTGAGCAAGGGCATGAATAGTGTCATTAAATAAGCTACGCTTCAGAGTAACGACACTTGGCCATATCGTGGCGTAAAATCATGGTTGTCAGTGATCTGAAGCTTTATCTAAAATCACAGGAAACTCTTTTCTGTCCTCCACAAACGTTTAAACAGTCCGCGACAGAGCAAAGCAATATTGCATCAGCTTCCTAACACCGGATAAAATGCTGAGGAAGTCGCACTCTTGAATCACGACGATCGGCAGTTGCGTTTGCTCTGCACTAGACCCGAAATGGCGGCTCCCACAACAATGTTGGGGAACGGAGTGCCGATACTCCAAGCGCAGCTCACTTAGTGGCTCTAGGCATGAAGTGAACTCGGGTGTATTCTTTTCCTTTTCGTCTTTATTGTTTATTGATTTCAATCATATCGAATAATCAACACGATATATCACACTACGCTTGTGTAATTATTTATCTTAGATTTATTAACCTGACCCAGTACTTAAATCATTTATTTGTCGATAGTAAATCTTCCAATATATTTTCTAAATGTGAAGGCAAAAATACACGGACACTGATGATGATACAAACGCCAACGCCGCCCTCGAAAATTTCTTGAACTTTAGAAATCATCAGTTTGTCTGCCATCCGGCAGGTAGCGCAATAAAACACCCAAACAGTTTTTAATTGTTTTTAAAACTAACAAAGCTCTACACCTATCAAGATACCAAAGCAAGATCATTGTGAAAGTCTAATACATCGCAATGTTTATCAATTCCATAAATAAATATTATTAGATGCCAATAAATCTGTTTCATGCCCATAAAAGCACATCTAAAGAACCGGCAATCATGTTTGTGTCCATGCTTAAACAAAAATTAGAGATGTTTACTGAAAACAAAAGCTGCTATTTTGTATATCAGATATTAACCCTTCTTTATGACAACATGATTACCCATCGAATAGTATAAATATAGAGAAATGTGATTTTTTGTGTCTAAGAAGGCTGCAATCTTGCCTGAACTTTATGAATTTTTTTAGAGAAACCAAATGCGAAATTGCGAAAAAGGGCTTCGCTATGCAAAGTAGCACATATTTAATTGTCTCTGCATAAGAGGTTGATCAATTGTGTTGACAACCCATACCGGTGCATTCGTACTACCAAACGATGTTAGTCTGATTTTACCCTTTTCATTGGTTTTTACGCGAGTCTTACAGCAAAAGTTATACGTCAATCCTAATTAAATTTAACACACGTTTGTAGGTTTTATATATCAATAGCTATAAGAAGTTTCAGAAACAAATATGCCACAGTTGTCCAGAAAATAGCTCGTAAATATGCTTCCGTAAAGCCAATTTTCCAAGAGGTCAATTTCCGAAACTAAAAAGAAAATGAAAAAAAGGGCCACGCTGTGCAAAGAAAACACTCTTTATCTACAAACCATGAAATTTTGGAGCAAATTTCCCTAACGGTAGACTCTCCCCATTTGTACTACCAAACCATGTATGACCAAAAACATTAAAATTCGCAGATCCTCCCCGATCTCGCTTTTTGCTTCAGAAATATATATCATATATCCAAATGAGGCCCATTGCCTATTCTATAAGGTGACATGAGTTAAATATTTTTAGGTAGTGACTAAGCGTCAGAATCGCGCTGCAAACAAGGGCACACATTGTCATTTTTCATGGCCGCCGTGGGACCGCAGCCTTAAGCAGCTAAAGTACGTATCAAAAACCACAAAAAGAAAAACACTGAGGTTTTGCAGTAAAGCCAAGAAAACCCTGATTTTTAATTTGTAGTAAGTAACACGTATATTAGCTATTTTAATAAGTTGTACCACACGGCTATTAACCCTCTCGTGCAAGTTAGTACCCTCAGATCGACGTGAGTGCGCTGTACGTTGAACTGAAGTTTGGGTATCTTATAAGTTATATAGGACAAAAGGTGTAAGAATGCACCCTTTTCTTCTGAGATTGTGCAGTCACGCGCGAGCGCGTCGTGTCAGCCACCCGCGGCAAGTTGTGCGGTGCCGTGAGCGGTTGGCCAACGAGAATAAACCCTTTCGAAAGTCACGT
>JAZHYW010030609.1:0-54518 GCA_037355805.1 Ixodes ricinus | reverse complement strand
ACAAACAAACCCGCTTCGCCCACACCACGCGCATGCGGAGTACCGGCAACGGTACTCCGCATGCGCAAACTTCACTCCGCCCGAATTTGGGTTTGCGCACGCGCGGTGCCCACACGCGGTGTGGGCGAAGCGTTGCCGGCTGGCGGTGCCCGCCACCTGGCCTTCGTTCCTATACTGCAGGCAAGGTCTCGTGTATAGAGCCACTATGTGTTGCTCTATGTGCCGTACACAAACAAACCCGCTTCGCCCACACCACGCGCATGCGGAGTACCGGCAACGGTACTCCGCATGCGCAAAAGCTCTCACTCCGCCCGAATTTGGGTTTGCGCACGCGCGGTGCCCACACGCGGTGTGGGCGAAGCGTTGCCGGCTGGCGGTGCCCGCCACCTGGCCTTCGTTCCTATACTGCAGGCAAGGTCTCGTGTATAGAGCCACTATGTGTTACTCTATGTGCCGTACACAAACAAACCCGCTTCGCCCACACCACGCGCATGCGGAGTACCGGCAACGGTACTCCGCATGCGCAAAAGCTTCACTCCGCCCGAATTTGGGTTTGCGCACGCGCGGTGCCCACACGCGGTGTGGGCGAAGCGTTGCCGGCTGGTGGTGCCCGCCACCTGGCCTTCGTTCCTATACTGCAGGCAAGGTCTCGTGTATAGAGCCACTATGTGTTGCTCTATGTGCCGTACACAAACAAACCCGCTTCGCCCACACCACGCGCATGCGGAGTACCGGCAACGGTACTCCGCATGCGCTGCGCTTCACTCCACCCGAATTTGGATTTGCGCACGCGCGGTGCCCACACGTGGTGTGGGCGAAGCGTTGCCGGCTGGCGGTGCCCGCCACCTGGCCTTCGTTCTTATTCTGCAGGCAAGGTCTCGGGTATAGAGCCACTATGTGTTGCTCTATGTGCCGTACACAAACAAACCCGCTTCGCCCACACCACGCGCATGCGGAGTACCGGCAACGGTACTCCGCATGCGCAAAGCTCACTCCACCCGAATTTGGGTTTGCGCACGCGCGGTGCCCACACGCGGTGTGGGCGAAGCGTTGCCGGCTGGCGGTGCCCGCCACCTGGCCTTCGTTCCTATACTGCAGGCAAGGTCTCGTGTATAGAGCCACTATGTGTTGCTCTATGTGCCGTACACAAACAAACCCGCTTCGCCCACACCACGCGCATGCGGAGTACCGGCAACGGTACTCCGCATGCGCAAGCTTCCTCCACCCGAATTTGGGTTTGCGCACGCGCGGTGCCCACACGCGGTGTGGGCGAAGCGTTGCCGGCTGGCGGTGCCCGCCACCTGGCCTTCGTTCTTATTCTGCAGGCAAGGTCTCGGGTATAGAGCCACTATGTGTTGCTCTATGTGCCGTACACAAACAAACCCGCTTCGCCCACACCACGCGCATGCGGAGTACCGGCAACGGTACTCCGCATGCGCAAGCTTCACTCCACCCGAATTTGGGTTTGCGCACGCGCGGTGCCCACACGTGGTGTGGGCGAAGCGTTGCCGGCTGGCGGTGCCCGCCACCTGGCCTTCGTTCTTATTCTGCAGGCAAGGTCTCGGGTATTCGCGTCTCCAGCTAGTTGTTCGCCCTCCCGCGGCGGAAAAGGGAAGCGCTCTAGTGAGGGTCCCCCGATTCTCCCGTGCAGCGTGCGCGGCGGAGCTACGCGCGATCATGGCTCGCGAATTGTCATTTCCGAACGCAAACAACACTCTTTACTGTCCCAGCGTAGTGCTGCAGCCGGTATGGGATTGTACTTTACTATACTTCGTTTCACCTTATCTTGTACCGCAGCGAAGGCTAGAAGCGCGAGCACATAGCGTTGGCAGATGTTCTTGGTGCACGAGAGCGTGTTCCGCCGAGATGTGCTTTAGAGCAAGGAGCTCGCGCTTGTAGCCTTTCCTGCGGTACAACACAAGCTGAAACAGAGTATAGAGAGCTTTAGTATTGCGCATAGAAGCAAACGCAAGTGCTGTGCGTTTGCGTTAGAGTTGCGTGCCCCACGTTGTGCGTGCGCCTCATCGCCCTGCGCCAATCCAAGACCAAAATTGTGGGCTCTGCGCACGCGCAGTGTAGAACACGCAGAGCTAACGCAAACACACAGCGCTTGCGTTTGCTCGTATACCCAATACTAAAACTCACAACTGTTTCACTGTTTCACCGGCTTGCAACGACAACGCAACGTGCTGCAGTGAGCAGACGTGCAAGCAGGTAGGCGTTCCTTCGAACTGGAAAGGCTGAGATTGGCAAAACGACGGAGCATAAAAATGAAAGTAACTAAATGCTATAAAAAATTTGATAATTAAAAAAAAAATATATATATATATATATATATACATTTTTTATTTTAGGGTATTAGGGCTGGGAGGATATTGACCGCGACTTTGTACCTCTTGCCGAGTGTCAAACGTCGCGACATTCAAAGCAAAATGCGCTTTACCCACAATTAATGCAGTTTTACAGGGATTTTTCACATTATCGAGAATGTTTTGATTGATTTTAGACTATTGTTTTGTAACTTGGTCATTAAAAATGCTGCAGTTGGCACCAGTGATGACAATTAGCACACTTGATTGTCATACTTGTTCGCCCGTTTGAAATTAGATAAGAAGCAACAAATTATATTAAATATTAAAACACTGCATATTAAATTATCTAAATTTGATACTATTATTAATAATACAGATCACGGCAATTTATGCCCCCTTAACGCTACGATCACAAAAATACGTCATTTAACCATAATAGTCTTTCCTGAAAGGTATCATTTTTTTAGCATATGAAACACTCTGACATTATTATCAAGATAGACAAACAGTCAAACACTGGATGCAATATAAAGTCCTATGCGTCACGCGTCGCTATAAAAAAAAACACACACTCTTCAGCTGACTGACTCTGATTCCGTCTTTGGGTTGTTGTAGTGAGAACAGCGGTTATTAATTTATACCTTTTGTGGAAAAGTAAACATTTATCATCTAAATACCTCAAACCAATTAAAAGGCCCGCAGTTCATTCTTTAACAACACAACTATCTGAGCGAGAAATGGCAGCGAGAACGCACAAATATCAGCACTGATTTTTTCAACAACTACAATATTTTATGTTACCTCTAAAATGCATGAAAGGCCCTGTTCTCCAGTCTCCAGTATAAGTTGAAGTGCCTGAATCAAACACGTATGTCAAGAAAAAAAAAAAGTTTCCGCGAACAACCTAATTAACTAAATCATTACGATGTGAGATACATCTTTAGCTATAAAATAATTCGAAATTAAGACCTATATCGTCAAATTAAATCCAAAATAGAGGTTAGTTTCGGTTTCGCTCCAGAATTAAAACGTGCTTCCTGGAGTAAGTATTACGCTCAACACCGTTTTTGTTTTCAGGATAAAGAAGCGACCTGCTCTCATAACACCCTAGCTTCCTCGTATTACCAGACATAATTTGTGTCACTCAGTGAAGCCAGCACACTAGACAGGCTCAGCAGCGGCACGCACCTCCGACCCTCACTATAACCGCCATTTCGGAAAGCGAGTGGCGCCCCCTATAGTTAGTTGGGTCGCGACTATGTGTTGCTCTATGTGCGGTACACAAACGAACCCGCTTCGCCCACACCACGTGTGGGCACCGCCGCGTGCACAAAACCAAATTCGGGTGGAGTGAAGCTTCTGCGCATGCGGAGTACCAACAGCAGCACCACCGCAGTTGCGTGATGTCAGTGAATCAAGTTTGTCTATAGCCGCCATTTAGCACACGCAGAAAGAGCGACGAGCTCCGTGACGACTTTTGTCTTCTCGATTTGGTTAGTCCGAACGTGGCGTTGGCTGCAGGCATGCGGTTAACGTGAATTGTGGTGGTGTTGGGACAACTCGACGGCTCCTGTCGAGTTTCTCGGCTGGCTGTTTACCGCGGAAGTGCCTGAAAAAGGAAAAGCGTGGGGTGGGCAGAGTGTCGCGGTTCGAACAGCTTGTGTAGATCTCCAGGCTTCCGTTCTACTTCGTCACTGCTGAGTGTCGGAACGGCGATTGTTCGTCTTCCCACAGTTTCCGCAGGGTGGTCATAGAAGTCGGGCTCTCGCGAGCGTGCCACCGAACAGCGCCGAAGCTTCGGGCATCCGAAGTGGAAGTGACCTGCAGCAGCACGCGGCCGATGGCCGCCCCGAACACCAGCGCCACCACGTTGCCGGCTGGCGGTGCCCGCCACCTGACCTTCGTTCTTATTCTGCAGGCAAGGTCTCGGGTATAGAGCCACGATACACGTTTGCAAATCCGGCCTCAGGGCGCCACCATCTTGCTCATTGGAGTGCGCTTGGACGCGTCATAATTAGATTACGAAGCCTGGCTGAGGCACCGTAGTCAGATTATGGCCGCGCCCAAGAGCACCCCAAGTGAACAAGATGGCGTCGCCCTGAGGCCCAGCTTGCACTCCTGTAGTGCAAGCCGGGCCTCAGAGCTTTTCAATCTTGAATGTCGTCACTTCCAGTAGAGGATTTGCCCTACTGGAGTAATGAGATTGCCTCCCATATTTTTTTTTTACTATTTTAAGAATGAAATGCCTTATTATTTTTTTCGCCCAGACCGGATATGCCTATTAGGTGGCTGGGGACGAGAGTAAACGAATGCAGTGCAGGCGAAGACAACGCCAGATGAAGAAAGAAAGGTCGAGCACAGCGGCACCAGTAAGGCAGGACGGGAGAGGAGGTCAATGGAGGGCGAGGGGGAAAGGGACAGCACTACGAACGCTATAGAGAGAAAGAGGAGGTTTCTCTCTGTCTGTCCAGCATTCCCTGGGGGTTGCCCTTTCTTCCCTCTCCTGGCGTTACCTTCGCCTGCACTGCACGCCACTTGTTAACAGGTAAAATAGATAAGCGAAGCTTCAAAGTAACGAATCTTATGCCATCTTGGTGCTTAAAATCAGTGTTGCAGCACTTATTTCAAGCTTTATTTGAAATACTGCAGGAAACGCGAAAACTCCAGAAACTTCGAGACGGTCCGCGACCGAGCCTTGCGTCAGCGTTCGGAGAGCGCTCGGATCCAATCACGCGCTTTGTAAGGATGGATGGATGGATGTTACCGGCTATACCCTATGTAGCGGGCGGTAGCTTGCGCCACCTAGCCTAAGTCTAAGCAATTGCGACCGCCAATGTTGCTCGATGGACTCTTGAAAAGGGTCTGTTGCGCCTGCTCTGTGCTAAGTACCAAAATGGCGGCGCCCAGAAGTAACTCGGGGAACGGAGTGCCGATACTCTCATCTGGAATACGTTTTGGTTAGGGGAGTGCAGTGATTAAGAATTATTGACCGGTGTATTGGTAAACACTCATGGATTTATTATTTGTTCATCAACATAACGAATCCTCCCAGCACTGTGATAGAATCACGATACTTGAAAGTTTCTAATGACCGACACTTTAGTGAAATGACTGCATTAGGCAACTGCACCATCGAGCAACACTCTCGATCGGCCGCCATATTTTAGGCATCGCATCGTGCACCGAGTGTGTGATCGGGTCTCCGAGTTCACGCCTAGTGCTGTCGCAGCATTCGCGTCGAATAGATTTGTACTATAAGTACACACCGAAAGCTGACGTAGTACTCGTGTGGAACCGGCCTTGGTGTAGCTACTGGACCTGCAGTTTTACTCTAGATCAATCTGTACGTTAATCAAATATTTTGAAACAACTGGGAGGCAGATCCAACTGTCGCGCCCCCAGTGGCTAAATTGAGATCTACACCGTTGTGGACAACAACGTAGATTATTTGCTTGTGTTTTGACGCAGCGCTCTTTCCAAATAGCTGCACGTTGCGTCAGCGCGCGACTGTAGCACGTGTGCAATCAGTGAAACCAAACGCAGGCGCAGCAAAAAAATGGGCACGAGTTGTGGCACCTTTTGCCCCGCACTCGGTCTAGGAAATATGCAGCAAAGAATCCAGTGGTGTTGGTAAACACGGAACTCTATGGAAAAGCAAGCTGAACGTAGCTTCCCCTATAGTTTGATCTCCTTGCCAGTAGTACTTATAATCTATGTTCGAAACATCGTATGAAACGATTTTGATGGTTTTCACGAAATGTTTTCTTCCGCAACGGTACCTTGATATTCATAAGTGTGGATTAGGTTTACTCTCCACTCGCTTACTGCAGTGTTGCAAAAAAACACAAAGAAATTGAAAACGCGTTGCTCTTCCCAGCTCGCGCTTAGAACAAAGGCGAGTTTTTGGTCTAGTATCCTGGTGCTGCTCTGCTGTTGGAAACGTTCATAACAGCCACGCTCCTTGTGTCTCATTCGTGACACGCATTCAGCTATACTTCGTTTCACTTTAAGTGTGAGCGCAGCAGAAGCTGCAATAGCGAGCTCCAGGCTTTCAGCGTTCCTGCCAAGCACGCGTGCTCATGGAATGCAGGCACCGTTCAGGGCCATATGCTCGCGCTTGTATAGCATCGGCTGCGTCTCGACGTAAGGTGAAACGAAGTATAAGCGTCCAAGCGCGAGCTGACTGCCTCCGCAGGCCAGCAGAGCACCGGTAAACTCAGTAACACTGGAGTAACTGTATATGCTTCGCCTTGCGGAGCGAAGTACCGCAATGGTGATTCCAGGGCGGCCATGTTGAATCCAAGGCCGCGCTGCGGGAAGCGACCGTTGCTTCTGCAAGAGCCCCGGATGCGCGAGCTACACGATCGTCCTCCGTGTCGTCCTCTTTTCATACTTTGAAAACATGTTTTAAAACATCGCTCGTGTCATAAAACAACGCGATTATACTGTATCTAGTGGCTACACATATTGTTGAATGGTCAAGGAACCTTCCAGTTTGTTCTATTTTAGTGTAGGATGTATATTCCGCAAACGAATACGAGAAACATGATCCGCCCGAAACTCGGCGCCTGCAAGGTCGCTCTCATGCACGAGGACGTGTCCAGCTCGGTGCTCGTGACCCCTTATCCACCTTTACGGAGTTGGCGGCGAAAGGAAAAGGAACGCGATACTCTTGCTCTGCAAGCAGAGCTCATAAAGGTACTCTAAGTAACACCTAAAAGTAATACCCGTCAGGAGATTTGTTTTGGAACTAAGCGACCACACGATGGAGACAAGGGCCGCTGCTGGGTGCGAAATGTAACCACTTGTTTACAACACTGATCCAGGGATGCCGTCTGCTGACGAGGGGCAGTTATATGCTGACCCTGATCGTCATGATGGCCTGGAGCATCACCTACCATTCGTGGCTCACGTTCGTGCTACTCATCTGGTCCTGCGTGCTCTGGATGATGCCCAAGTTAGATACCACTCTTACCTCATGGGTGTTTCTTTTCTTTTTATAAATGTTTAGCCGTCCGATCGTAGTTTGAAATACAACGTGCGCTGAAAACATACGAACGCGACGTCAAACCTTCGCTGTAGACTTCGTGATTCAGATCTATGTCATACCGTCTTCAACGCAGCTCAGTATGTTTTTCCGTCATTCAAAACATTTCTTTTCCATCATGCGTTTCTTCCGATGCTCTGCATGAACTTTGTATGTCATGCTTTGTATCCTACCCTTTAGCAATTAAGCTCTACGAGCAGCCGTAAAGTTTCCTCCATCGACGAGCTCCTGTGTTGTGCAGTAAAGTCATCATCATAATGAGCTTGCAGAACTTTTCTAGTGAAAATCGTTCGAAAACGCACGTAGCCCGTGAATGCTATACTCGCGGCCAACGTTCTATGATATATGCAGTCAAAGATATACGGCCGCATTGGCGATCGCGCAACTTGAGCGCCGATCAAGACTGTGCACGCGCACACTTCATTTCTTCTGGAAGGCCACAAAAAAACTTTACCCCGAATATAGACGCTTTTCACACACGCCAGATTACAGCCGCCATTGCTAACGAGTCTTGTCCGAAATGCCGAGCCACGGAAGTGGGCCTTGACGAGCCTCCACGAAGTCCCATGCTGAGGAGAAGGATACAGTAAATCTAAACGGGAAATAATCTGTGTTGTTGTGGTAACGATGAAGTGGAGTTAAATGAGTAAGAGGATGAAAAAACTCGAAGGTCGATTATGGCAGCGCCCACGCGCAGCTGCCACAAAGCGTCTTTAAGTGTACGCATAATTTCTTTCGCTGCGCCAGGTGCTCTTCATGTACGGCGTCGTGCTCTATATGCTTGGCGTGTTGCTGAGGTGCCGAACAGCAGTCTTCTGTTCCTATACAACGCTGCATTCTCTCAGTAAACTTCAACAGCTTCCTTCGTGTTTCTGAAGCAGACGTGGACCATAAGCAAAGGCGTCAATATGACTGCACAATCCCGATTCTATTATAAAATGACCACAATTTAGGCTCCCTTTCGACTAGCAATTAGAAGGCGTCCGCCACTTATCGTGTGTGAACCAAACGGGGCGCACGCAGCTCTCGGCAGGCGTGCTTGCGCTCCTCGCCGGCTCTGGTGGCGTACGCGGAGCTGCTGCTGCTCCTCCAGTACCTATACAGCCTGGACCTGACAGACAAAGAATTGCCGCAGCACGTGAACACCGTCAACCTGGCGCAGCTCGGACTCATCAAGTACGCGCACGACTCCTACCAGCCACTCTCGCTCAAGGTAAGTTACTGCGAAAGCTTGATCGTCCTTTCTTTCGTTCTTGTTGCTTCGTTGTTCATTCATTTATTGTCATTAACATAGAAAACAACTCATTGAAAGACTCGCTATACTTCATCTCACCTTATACTTCGTTTCAGCTTGGGTCCAGACGCAGCCGATGCTACAAGCGCGAGCTCCGGGTTTCCAGCGTCCCTGCCAAGCACGCGCGCTCGTGCAGTACAGGCACTGTTCAGGGCCACACGCTCGTGCTTGTAGCATCGGCTGCGTCTGGACCCAAGCTGAAACGAAGTATAGCACGGACTAACTGTGAAGGCTGTGCAAGCGCGAGCGGCTAGCTTCGACTGCCTTGACTGGAGCACTCGCTGCACGAGCTCTCGTGCAGCCCCCCAGGCTTCATTCAGAGCAAATAGCTCGCGCTTTTGGCACGCGCGGCTAACAATAGTCCATGCTAAGGTGAGACGAAGTATAGAACCAACTTGCTGCGGTCTACGTGTACTGATTTACTTTAGCAACAAGGTGATTCCGAGAACGCTTTCACCCCATCATGCGATGTGTGCTGCAAACGTGGAAAGGACTTCCCCGTGTTCAGTGCCTCGGCACAAACAAAGTGTTAAAATTAACGCGGTTTTCCTGCTTTTCATTCACGTTTCTTACCAAAGAAAGCACGAGTATGAATGCACTCTCGACCGGTGTAATGTGGAAACCTTTTGACCGCTTGACGGATAATTGAATGGTCTTGAAGCCAGGCTCGCGGCTGAACGCTCCTCGGGGGTTTTCGCCAAGTTTCAGCGGCACTGAAAGTGTGATGAAAAACGAAAACAAAGCTTTTTCTGGACATTTTGGAAACCCTTGTTCGCCATATGCAGTTTGACCAGACGAAGCAATCGGTGCGTGTAGTTTTAAAATAAGTCCACGAACGGTGAAGCATACTGGGCATGTGAGAAAAATGTGAAACGCTCGGACTTGCTTTACCGGGGAAAAGTGGGCATGAACCTACGCGCGTACGCCGTGGTACCGCTACTTATGCTTACGGGCAATGTCGAAGTTCTTCAGTTTCGCATTTTCATTAGATCGATTACATGGCACATAAAAAAATAGCACACGTCTTTACTCTGGGCGCGCCCCACGTGGGTAGAGACCAGCGGTGTTTCTACAGGTAATAGCGTCCGCGCTGGCATTAAGAAAAAAAAACACAAAAAAACATGCTGCTGCTTTTATTACGTAGAGGGGGGACCAGCAGGGTATGTAAGCGCAGCAATATCAAAAAAGTAAATTCTATAGCACACTTTTAATAGTAAATTGGTATGTGCGGACTGGTAACTAACGTTAGGAAGGTTAATAGGGAGTTTTCGTAGATCGTTTTGGCCTTTCCGCAACGCTATCCGCTACACGTTACGAGACCCGCCAACAGAGGCATAGTGGAGAGTCAAAAAAGTGCTTTCGTAGACCGTTCTCTGCGGGCTACGGTACTGCGATTATGACAGCGCCACTAGCGGTCGTAAAGCCCTATATAAAACATTAAACGCATACTATTACTGCAACCACGTATTTGCTTTATCAGAGTGCCTCTTTTCGAACACAACACATGGTTAATTTACGATTATGAATGTTAATCTTTTTTCTGGATAAATTCTTCGTAGCACATCTTGCCAGCTTGCGGTAATCGCGCTTTGCTTAAAGCCAGATTCAGTTCGGCCAAACCAATTCTCTCTTTGTCATCTCGCGCTCTTATATGTTCGTGGACGCGTTCTCCGCCAATTCCCGAAGATGCAGCGGCTCAGCGTTCTTGAGGACCAACTTTTATTGTCCAGTTTAAGTTGGACGGAAATAGAGGATGTGTATCTGATGTTTCCGGAACCGCCAGAGCAGTGTTATGTTATTTCACTGATGTGCGCCACTGGTATGGTGTAGTTTTGGAATTTGGATTTTATAAAAAAAAAAAAACTATTGTTCTTTTTTTTCTTTTTTTTAAGGCGCTACCGACTGTTGATTAGCAAAGAATTTTGTCTTTAGTCTTTAGACTTTATTTATTTGGCTCTTGAGAGCTGCGGCTCCGCGGAAGGGCACCTGCTCGTACCATGGAGGCCCGTGGTGCCGCGTCTAATGAACATGATAATGTCATGAGTATATACATGCATAATGACGACGACATGGATTGTTGGTATTGGGGAGGATGGCGGTCCGATTCGCAGAAGTCCAGATTTCGTGGAGGCGGTTTGGGCGGGTGAGAAGCGAGCTGGGGTATCTGGTACGCCGTTCGATCGGTGCATGAAGGAGCCCCGGAACATTATAGCGCTGTTTCTCACTGGGGTCCACTGCGGTCGAAGCATCAGGCTCCAGGAGGTAGCCCAGTCAAAGCTGCCGCCTCCGAGGCACCAGGTCTCAGATTGAGGCACCGCCGTCGCCCGGTGTGTCATCCTCTCAACGTCGTTGTCGTTGTGCTCTTTATTTATACGCGTATATATGTATAAATAAAATAAGATAGATAATAAGACACACAATCAAACGGCCAGCGAATCTCGAGATCCGCTATTTCGTAAGAGCGCCTCCGCAACCACGCCCGCAACTCCGCAAGGTCTTCGCTAGATTGGCGCATGCGCAGTAGTTGCGGAGGTGTAGCGGATAACGTAGCGGAGGCGTAGCGGAGACGCCAGAACGATCTACGAAAACTCCCTAATTTCGACGAGCAACCACTATACAAGCTGAATATTTTTAGCGCTGAACGTGCTCACGCGTCACGTCGACCTGGGTCGATATTCATAGAACGCTCAGGTTGGAATTTTCGCTTTGACACATTGCTTCAAACCTCCATTGGCGTTCCGAGACTTTTGCGGACGTTGTCAGATGCGCGAACGTCTACTAACATGCAGTGCCAGTATGCAATATACGACGACTTATAATATATTCCACGTGTTTAAGATGTTTTGGAAATTTCTAAAACCAGTAGTCGACCGCGCTGAGTATCTTAATGCGCCAGAAACAAAACGTGCGTGTAAAAGACAAATCCAGTTTTAAAATGCGTGGTTTTCTCTTCGAGTAATATTAAATTACTGGTTGTCTTCGACGCTTATGTTACACTTCAATTTAAGATGTTTCACGCGTATGAGCCTTGTGCAAACTTTAATACGCCCAATACATTTGACAGATGTTTTGAAATTCACTCAGAAACTAAGAAATAATTCTTCGAGGCATTTTTTTTATAAATAATTCACTCAAAAACTAAGAAATAATTCTTCGAGGCATTTCTAATAAATAATTCACTCAAAAACTAAGAAATAATTTTTGAGGCATTTTTTAATAAGCGGGGTGCTTCTTTTATATTCGTAGCTGTGACGCTCTCATTTTTGTACCCATGCGCAGGTCTTGTACACAGTGATGTTCTGGATCACCCTCCGACAATACTTCAAGCTGAAACGAGCGCCTGTGGAGGAAAGCACCGGTAAAATCAGACTTGTGCTCGTTACTTAAAAAAATGTAATAGGTCTACAATTACAAATTACAGAGCCTCAAATGTAATGGATTACCGTTACAAATTACTTTCGCTTAAAAGTAACGGATTACTTTACTCGTTACGTCAGAAATTACTTTCACGTTACTTGTTCCGTACACTTATCCAGAGAACAATAGAAACAATTTTGATATTTTTCAAAAATGTTCTGCAACACTACTTTTCATTTCTCATACGCCCGCATTATGGTAGTCATTGTAAAAATAAAATATTGTATTTAAGAAAAAGAGTGTAGGTGCACTCCGTTCACCTGTAAGCTGACGAGGCACTGAGAGCTGCAACCACACCCGCCATCCCGCTAGCTTACGGCCTCCGGAAATGATCCCTGGAATTGTGCAGACAAAAATAGCAGTGCGCATGCTCAGTAGCAGCGTCTACCTCCGCTACGAGGTTCGGAGCTAAAGAAGTGATCTACGAAAGCTTCCTTCTGTCTCGGGTGTTTCGCCTGTTATTCACTATAAAAGAAAAACTTGGTTCTAACGTTACAATGTATAGCCAATGCAGAATGCAGATGTCCCAGCTTTCCTTCATGTGTTTACGTAGATTAGAGTTTGTTGTTCTTGCTGATGACAACGTGTTTTTTGGCAAGTAAAGTATATGCACTGAAACTCTAGTTTCCCTTCTCCTTAATGTCCTGAAATTTGAACATCTCATTAGGAGAGGTCCTATGGAGACGACGCACACTCCATGACCGAAAACTCGACCAGTCAGAGAAAAAGTGGTGGTTACGGATTTCGATCGTTCATCAATTAGTTGCATACCAATATTCGTGGAAACCAGAGAGTGAGAGAAGCGAATGCTATCGGTCAGACAAAACAATAGAGGATCACACCCCACTTTTACGCGTTCTGTCTCTCTCTCTCTCTCTGTCAGCACTCCTTATATGGCCTAACCTCATCCCGCACCCTTCCCTTTACGTTGACAGTTGACTGTAAAGTGAAGTGGACTCCATCACCATGCCCCGATAAGTAAACCTAAAGAAGTATCGTCCGTACCCTCGAAGACGATGCTCTTAGCCTCGCGCTCGGCGCGTTTCAGTTGTGACCCCAGCTACTTGACATCAGTTACAACCAGCCTTGTGCCCGTTACTTGAAAAATGTAATGGATTACAATTACAAATTACCGACCTTCAAATGTAATGAATTACCGTTACAACATACTTTCGCTGGAAAGGAACGGATTACTTTACTCGTTACATTAGTAATTACTTTCACGTTACTTTTCTTGTACACTTATCAAGAAATATTAAAAACAACCTTGATGTTTTCAAAAATGTTCTGCAACACTACATTCAACTTCTTATACGCTCATATTATGGTAGTCCTGTAACGCCGAATTCGAGCGCAGCTCTTGAGGAGGAGGAGGAAGGGTACTCAGAGGAGGGTATACCCTCCCCTCCTCCCTCCTCCTCCTCTTCCTCCTCCTCCCCTCATCCTTCAAGCTCCTCCCTCCTCTCCCCTCCGCTCTCCCCTCCCTCCTCCTCCCTCCCTCCCCCGTTTTCCTCCCATTCGACCTCTCTCCTCCTCCTCCCCTTCGTCCTCCTTTCCTCCTCCTCCTCCCCGCGCGGTGCATTATGGGACATTTCCCATAATGCACCGCGCAGTTACGCCGACGCCGCTCAAGCCGGAAACGGGCGCCTAAGAGCTGCGCTCTAAATTGAAGTATCGTATTTAAGAGAAAGAATGAAGGTGCACTTAGTTCACCTGCAGGCTGACAACATAGCGAAAGCTGCAACTAGTGCACCTATATTGGGGGGATCGGTAGCCGAGTGGGCTAGCGCACACCAGCTCGGAGCACGTGGAGCGAAAGCTCGCGCTGCAGAACCAAGGGATCCTGGGTTCAATCTCTACCTTTGTCCGTTTCGATCTGGATGAGCATCGTACCGGCGTGCGGTCGTGTACCACTACTGCGTGGTGCACGTTAAAGACCTCAGGCTAGCGGTTGTATACTGCACTGGCTAAATTTCTCATCTACAGCGAGTGACTCTGTGCAGCTTTGAAAGGGTTTAATAATAGCAGCAATAAGCTTGACTCAGACTCAGTAGTCTTGGCTGGTGGGGCAAAAGGCGATCTAACGCCGCCTGACGAGGCTCCACCAGCCGTGTACATCGTTCAGCAGCAGAGAAGGACAAAAAAAATATATATAATAAAAAAAAAAATTCAACAGCATTTAGACAATGATAGGACAAAGTCTAAAATGTTAGCGCTAGTGGTAATATAAATACACATAACACTCGGGTACCATCCAAGTCAAAAGTAATAATACATTCACATGAACATGAACACACGTCATACCATCTACGTCACAACCGTACAATCAACAATAGTAGAAAAAACACTAGTCAAAATTCAACAAGAAGTAAGCTTTCACACTCTTTTTAAAGGTATAAGGCGATACAGCATCTTTAACTATTTCTTCAATTTCCAAATACTTATTTAAAAATTCAGGAACTTGATGTGCTAATCTTTGTAAACCATAATTTGTTCGAGATTTCGGTGTCATATAATTTTGGTCCCTGAGATTATAAGGTGTACTTTTACGTTGATAGAGCTCGTAGAATGCCGCCTGGTCACTACTAATTTGTTTATATATTTCTACCGCAAGTTTAACATTGAAAAGTTGATCAATACGCAGTATTCGATACTTCGAAAAATAAGGGGCTGCATGCTCTTTGGACGATACGCTTTCAATGGTGCGTACAGCTTTTTTTTGAATGGTAATGATTTTGTCAAGGTTGGTTTTTGTGGTTGAACCCCATACTAAAAGACAGTAATTAAGATGTGAGTTTATAAGGCTGTAATAAAGTTGGCACATAAGCCAGCTGGGAAGAAGAAACTTGACTCTATTTAGAATGCCAACTGAACTAGATATTTTAGAGCGCACATGGTTTACATGGCGTGTCCAATTTAATGTTTCGTCAAACCAAACCCCCAAGAACTTGTGCGAAGGTACTTGCTCTATTAATGAATTTAGAAATGTTATAGTCACAGGACTGGTCATCTTATTTCTGGGCTTGAAGATGATGTATTTTGTTTTACCTATGTTCAGTTCTATTTGATTTAATCGCAGCCATAATGATAATTGGTGCAGCCAAGCGTTCGCCGAGTTTTCAAGTTTTTCTAGGCTCTTGTCGGTGAAAAAAACATTAGTGTCATCGGCATATAGAATAATATTTGGAGTTGCTGGTATGTTGATTAGGTCATTTATGTATAAGATAAAAAGTAATGGCCCTAAAATTGACCCTTGTGGAACACCGTAATATATTTGCTTCAGCTCTGATTGAAAACCATTAATGAGTGTATATTGTAAACGATTAGATAAATAATTACGGATCAAGTCTAGTGCGATACCTCTTATACCGTATAATGGTAGTTTTTCAAGAAGAACATCGTGTTTAATAGAATCAAAAGCCTTTCTAAAATCCAAGAAAATTCCAATTGTATATAACTTCTTTTCAAAAGCATCACTTAATTTATTTTTTATGTTTAATAAGGCCATTTCGGTAGATCTGCGTTTTTGAAAGCCATACTGCTGTTTTGCAATTAAGTTCTTCTCTTCTAGATAACAAATCAATTTGCTATTTATTACTTGTTCTAAGATTTTTGAAAAAAGCGGTAGCACCGATATTGGCCTATAATTGTTCATATCATGCTTTGGCCCACCTTTATGTAAAACGCAAACTCTAGCGATTTTCATCCTATCAGGAAAAATTCCCGTAGATAAAGAAATATTGCAAATGTGTGCCAGAGGAGCTTTTATGAGGTACGAGATTGCCTTAATTGGTGCTGCTTTAAGATCATCCTGACCAGCTGAGGTGTTATTCTTTAATGCTAGTATTAAGGTAATAACCTGTTCTTCACCAATTGGTGAGAGAAAAATTGAGTTTGATATCACGTTTGGAATATAAGAGCTAATAGTCTCATTCACAACCGGAGAAGAGGAAGACCCGCCGCAGCGTAAGAAGTGCGAATTAAATTGGTTTGATAGTGATACACCGGCGTATGCAACACCATCACTAGTGATTTCAATGGGGTGTCTACTAGTTGGTCGCGATATAAGACTTGCCACTTCTTTCCATATTTTCTTGGGATCGTTAGAGATAGCTGAAAACTTGTTTTGATGATAATGCAATTTGGATTTCTTAATATCTGAGGCTAATTTATTTCTAAATTTTTTGTACTCAGCCAATATTTTTTCATCTCTCAGTTTGATGAATTTATGGTACATACGATTACGAACATTAATTCTTTTAAAAAGATCCGGTGTTATCCAAGGTTTTCTCGATTTTTTGTGCTTCCGAACTCTGGTCAATGGAAATGCTAGATCATAGCAGTATTTTAACTTATTCAAAAATAAATCGTAAGCTGTATTAGGATCACCTTCATTGCAAACATCATCCCAGTTCAAATATGACACCATATCATAAAAACAGTTGATGCTACTGGTATTAATATATCTTTTTAAAACTGGAACATCTAGAATGGGACCATTTGTCTTTCCACTTCTTGCAGATGGTAGAAAACAGAATAGTGGTAGGTGGTCGCTTAGTTCACATGTCAAGATACCAGCAATTATATGGTCAGACGGATAGCTGGTAATACACAAGTCAATTAGGGTTTGCGACTCTGACGTAACTCGTGTTGGTGAATCAATTACATTTTTACATCCGTGTGTTTGAATAACATCAAGAAATATCCTACGTATTGGGCTTGAGGACAGTAAATCTATGTTAAAATCACCAATCAATGTAACTGGTAAATTTAACGGTTCGACATTTTCAAGAAATTCGTCAATATAAGCCACAAAGTCATATACCGATCCAGAGGGTGGACGGTAAATAAGAGATACAATGGACCCGGCACACTTCACGACAATAGATTCACAGCAATCGTTAACATTGCTATATTCAGAAAGAACTTCATAAGAAAAACCATCGCGAAAGTAAAGAGAAACGCCTCCACCTGTTCGATTAACACGATACATTCCCTCACACGTATAACCTGCAAAGGGAATAACATCACTACTATCTGTATACCACGTTTCTGTGAACGCCAGCACATCAAACCTGTGGTTGAAAGAATCTAAAAAAGCTCGACATCATCATACTTATTTTTTAAACTCCTAGCGTTTAAATGAAAAAAAGAAACCATGTTTTTTCGGAAAGTAAGGCTGTTGTGAGTAAGCCTATTGAACGAACTCCGGTCATGATAGTCTATTTTACTTGGCGTACTATTCATTGGAAGAAAAAAAAACACACGATAACCCAGCGATAGTAAACAGCCACTCACACTATCCTTTCTAGATCCTGTATGCATTCAATCTTAATTGCGCTGTCGCCCTGCTTCTTTCGCATAAACATTCTGCCATCTTTCTGCCACGCGAACTGATAGTGTTTTTCCTCGGCCTTTGCTCTCATCATCCACAGAAGATTTTTGTTTTGGGCAGTTAGGTTATCGAAAAGGCGCACATCAGATTGGTTATCTCGTAGACGCCCCTTCCTCTGCAGCCATTGATCACGTGTCACCCGCGATACAAAGCGAACTAGCACGGCTGGAATTTTGCCCTCTTTTGAGGGGAGCCGGTGAAAACCATCGATGTCACTCTCAGTCAGTTCCCTTAGTTCCAGTTCTTTTGCCACATCATTTATTTTTTTAAGCAGATCTTCATTACTGCTTCGTGGAAGTCCGTGTATCTCCAGGTTCTGACGTCTACTGTACTGTTCGAGCTTGTTTACTTCCTGCCTTAGCTTACTAACTTCTTCGCCACTGTTATCGGCCTCCATCTTCTCGACCCGATTTTTAAGCTTGGTAATCTCGGTGGATTGTTGCTTCATCACTTTCAGTACTTCGTCATAAGCATCTGACATATGCTGGACCGATGCTTCAATGTTGTCTACAGTTTCCTTAACCGTCATGAGGCTGTCAACTTTTTCCTTTACCGACATCAGGCTGTCAACAATTTCTTTCATTGCCAACAGTTCAGACAGTTTTTTGCTTATGCCAACTAGAGCCTTTCCGACATCGGTTTCATCGGTTTCATTATCACGTTTGGTTTCTGCGTCGAGTTTTCCACTTCGTGTTTTTGAAGCGGTGCAAGTCTGACATTTCCACATCTTTTTTTCCAATTCGTACGCTCCTTTATCTACATCGGAACATGAATCAAAATGATAACCATTGCCACACTTCGAGCATTTTGAAAAGAATCCTTCCGACGGAAGCAATTCATTACACGACACACACACGTCACGCATTGTAATGAAGGGCACGAATAACTTCACACAGCAGCAGCAGTAGCGGCAAAGAAAGACAGTTTGCTATAAAAAAATTGTGTTTTGGTACTAACCTGCAGGATTTGAAGATATGTTAGGTACGGAGCGATGTAATCGCCGCCACTGCTGCTGAACGAGTGTACAGAATGCACGTCGAGTTCCTTCTTGTAGTCGTGGTTCCTTGATGACGTGTCTCCAGGCCAGGCGAGTGAGCCAATCGCAGAAGAAAGACCACGGTGCGATGATGTCAGCGCTCACGGGCAGCGGAATGAAGACGATCCGTGGCCTCGAACTGCAGGATTTGAAGATATGTTAGGTACGGAGCGATGTAATCGCCGCCACTGCTGCTGAACGAGTGATGTAATCGCCGCCACTGCTGCTCAACGAGTGTCAACTACACGCTGTCTAAATATCCACACAACCCCGATTAGAGCACTATATAGCTCCTACGGAGCAGAGTAACGCAATCCCTTGATCCGCGTGTTTCGCCGACAACATGGCCGACAGAGCACCTCGGCGCGAGTCACGTGGTACTCGGGGTTTCGGAGGCGGCCCGCCCTATGGGAGAACACATGGAGATCGACGCAATACGGCTGATTAAAAAATAAACGCAGAGTTCACAGTTTTCAAAACTAGTCTGCCGTGAAGTTGGTAATGTACTGAACACTTTATCAAAGTTTTCATAATATTGGATGCGTGTAAATATTTTAGAAGGCAATTTCCAAGGCATTGGCATTTGAACAAGACGATTTTTCCACGCAGCGAAGATGGACTTTTTGAGTTGGCCGGAGCGGGTCACGTGAACGTTGTGACGTCGTCGCGTCGTCTGCTGCATGATATCGCTCAGGCAATTTTTTGAAGAAAAATTACGTTTTTACGTGCCACACAACTTGGCTCAAATTAGTGTAAATGTTCCTTTATTATGTCAAGAACTATTGTCGTTCCGTACATCCCCAAAATATTGAAGAAACAACGATTTTCTCACGTTCCCCATGCATTTGTGACCGGAGTTGGAAATTCCGGGCGTTCGCCGCTATTCGCCGAGAGATGGCTTTCTAGATTGCGCAGTTTGCGCAGGTTATAACCACACCCGCCATTCCGCTAGCTTACGGCGACCGTAAATGATCCCTGGAATTATGCAGACAAAGCTAGCGATGCGCATGCTCAGTAGCAGCGTCTACCTCCGCTAGAAGATAAAAAGACAGCGCCTATTCGGCGTTTTTTTACCTTTGTTTTTGGCATATTTATATATGTATTGCACGTTTTTCTATAGGGGTTCTAGTGACCGGCCATACAAAAAATCGTAGTTCTCTTTACTTTTTCTTCTCTTTAGGATGTGTTCTATATTGTAGAAATTGCTATCTTTATGCTGCTGAATTGCCTGCTCACGTTGCTCCATTTTCTTTATTATGTTCATTTTTTGAAGTAACGAGTAATTGATGTAATCCGTTACCAATATTTATAACGGAATTACATTACACATTACTGCCGCAAAAAAGTAACGTGGCAATTACAAAATTACTTTGAAAAGTAACGGATTACAAGTAATCCGTTACGTGTAACAGGTTACTTTCCAAGTATGGTTGCAACGTCAAGTTCACTTTTATGTAAAAAAAAAAAAGAAAACGCAGTGCGAGTTAGAATTATTGCATTTCTAAACCAACAGCGTCAAAGTTGACTGTCTGGCAATGTTCTTATGCCGGTGGTTTGGCCAATCGTCGTAAAGTCGACTCATCGCGACCCTTTCCAGCGGTGTGTATGGTCCAGACTTGTGCGTAACTTAAATACTCTACTCAAGTTACTGTATCTTAAAAACGTTTGTGAGTAACTTGGTATCTTGCAAATACTTCCGAACGTCAGTATTTATTACTCTAACTTAAATACTTTTTTTCAAGCAACTTGTACTCATTTTAAAGTTGCTTTTAAGTTACTTTCTATTTTTTATTTTCTTATAGGCGGGAAGCTTGGAAAATATTGAACTCCAGTTATTTTGGCTAAGCGCCCTGCCATTGCAGATTCATTTCGTACCAGGTAATACACTGCACTTCCGGGCTTCTGCTGAAAGAGGTGACACGGAAAAGCAGGTGTCAGCCTCAAGCCGAGCGGACGCGTGTCGTGTCTTCTAAAGCGCGGTCCAAACCAACGCTTCTTTTGCGGCTGTAGGCCGTGAGCGAAGATGTGACGACCGTGGCGTTTTTGCTGTTTCCGGGCGCGCTTTGTAGTCAGAACCGTGCGGTCTGGTCGATGCCGTTTCGGGCGAACGCGCACCGCGCACGCAGGCACGAGCGCACCGGCGCAACTGCGACAGACTCGCCGGCCAGACGGCGAAGAATCGCGGAGCCGGAACTACGCCCTCCACCGATTGGCCGGGAGAGGAGCGTCCGACTACGTCACAACGCGTCTTCGTGCGCTCAGGAATAAGTTAAGATCGACCAACTTTTTTGTGCGCTCCCGGAAGAAGCATAGAACCGGCGCGACGTCACGAAATACGTCACATCCTGAAGCCGCCCGACCTACACGCGCAAAAAGAAGCCTGGTTTGGACCGCGCTTACTGGGCAAAACGTCAAAGCACATTTTCTTAGAATTCGTTGTGGCCAAGCCCAAGAGCAACAGAGATACCGAAGCAGAGGGAATGCAGGTGAAAGCATAAGATGTGTACAAGGCTACAAGCCAGAGGGAGGGTACTTGTGCCGGAGAGAGGGTGGGTTTACAAGCGTCTGGTAAGAGTCGACAGTAAACCGGAGTTTATTTTTTCTATGTTATGGAGTGAAACGCATATCACAGGGTAAAAATAGTTGTATTTTATTTATTTTGCTTATTTGAGTGAGCCCGGCTTGTGTCCCTCTCCGTGAACGCGTTACAACTGATTAATTAGCCATTTCTTGTTTGATAAACACGAAATTGAATATGTAAAAGGAAAAATACAAGTTAATCCAGGTATTCAGTATAACAAATTAAGAACTTTTGTGTTTATTGCATAACATACAACAGTCACTAAAACTTTAACAGCATTTTTAAGAACACCCTGGTTATTAGGATTTTACGTTAAAAAAAAAACATTTGCAACAATCGCCTGCGCGTTGCCATTTTTGTTTGCCGTGTGCTGTGGAGCGCTTTCTCAGCATGCGCTATTGCTCTGCTGTGCGGTATATAAGGACGCTGCGCACGCGTCCCCAGCTCAGTGACTCTGCATTTTTCACCCTGGTGATAAGCGGTGGAAAGGTCTATAGACCAACTTTTTCAGGGACGGTCCGCCCCTCAATTGGTTGGTTGGCGCAATCTGATGACACAGGTATTCCCCAAAGCCGAGCTTAATAGCACATCACACGAGGCAGATATAATCAAGACGATAGGCTCGAACGAAGACGACAATCAAGACGATAGGTGACCTCGCGAGCCGAGCTCCGCGCCTCTAATGAACGCTTCCACTGAGGCAAACAGCATTGAGCGACGTTGTTAGCGTGAATGTTGCGAGCGTAGCAGCCTTTCGAGTTTTTCATTTTCAAAAGTCCCTACAAACTGCTCGAAAGTCAAAATCCGTCCCTACGTCCCTACAACGTAAAAAAAAAGCGATTTTTTTCTGAATTTTGGTTGTGCTTGACAATGAATTGCAGAGAAAATTGTAACTTGAGAGTATCTTGAAAGTAACGAGTTACTTTTTTGGAGTATTTCGTACTTTACTCTATTTAATTACTTTACAAATTTGTGTATTTAGTACTCTACTCAGGTACTATTTTTCGCGGTACTCAGTAACTTAACTTAAATATTTTTGTTGAGTATCTTGTACAAGCCTGGTATGGTCTTTTCTTTGTGTGTATGATTGTTCTAGTTCTGCTGTCCTTACCTGAAGTGTGAACCAACTAGCTCAGCTTAAGCCTTTCAATCGCACACGTCATCCATAGTCTTGGCTCCGCCTGCGCAGGTCTGCGTCGGCGGAGGAGCACGGTGACTTTCAGCATAAGCACCCAGCTCCTGGTGCGGCGCCTGGGCCGCCTGGTGCAGCAGTGGCTCACGCGCTACTGGATCTGGGTGGTGGCCAGCATGCTCATGTTCATCTCGCTCGGGGGGAGCAGGTGGTGCTGTACCGCATCGTCTACATGCTCCTCTTCCTCTTCTTCGTCACAGTCTTCCAGGTGAAGCAGCGCCAAATCATCTCGACCTCTTGGCGTCAGTCTTGGTTCATCTCGGTGCAAGTTCTTTAGCGACTGTGTGATGTTACTAGAGCTTACCCCTTACCTACAAATTATAGATATTTCTATAAGGTATGATATATTTTATTTGACAAATCATATAAGAAGAAGTTCCGCTTTCATTACATGTTCCTTTCCTTTTCTCACACGTGACCTGGTAACGCGAGCTTGCACAACTCCTGGATGTATCATGTACACACGGTTCAATGACTAAGGAGGCTTCATTCTAATGTCGCGCAAGTCGAAATGTGGAACTTCTTAAAATTAAGAGCGTCCAAATGAGCTGAGTATAGACAGCTTTATCGTGGATAGTGCCATTTTAAATATTGTAGCGTCATCTAGCGAGCGTCAGGTTCCGCGGCCATGCTCAATGGTTACTGAATGTTGTCGAAAGGGGTCTTCAGGCCACCACTCCCTCGTTGGGTGAGCTAGTTGGGTGCTCTAAAGTACTGGGTATCCCACTTAGGGCGCGTCTTGTGCTCTTGTGCGCCGCGGATGGCGTTTTTCAACTCCTTGAGACCGTTTCTTGCCCCGCTTTACGGCATCCGCCAGTGCGACGATGCCGAGAAGTGCGGCACTGAACGCGCCACCGATAGAAATCGGAGGCGAGTACTCAAAATATTGTATCAGTGAACAACGGTTGAATTTCCCATTTAGGTTTTTTGTCGTTTTAGATACGTACACCGAGAATATTTTTGGCGTTTTGTGTCGTTCGCTACAAAAGGTTATAATGTAAACAAGGACGCGCGAGGTAAGAGCATTGCAGGGAACGATCAAAGGCAGCTCCCTCCAGCTTGATGAAAGTTTTATTTGTGGATCCCGTGTCAACGAGTGTGTCATTTGTCGAGGACTAAAACAGCAAAGTCGAGATGGGCCCATTGCCCGGAACGATTCGATCAATGCTTCAAAGGTTCGAAATCGATGCCTGAGCATATTTTAGCAATAAAAGTTGAACTTTTATTTCCAGACGTTATGCACTGATTTTCAACATAACAAGAACCCAGTCGCGTTGTGGCAGTCAAAATACTTTCACGGCTCTCTGGTATCGCCCAGGAGATCGCGATTGAGCAAAACCAATAGAACTAACTTTTCGAAAATTTCCAGCCACTTTTGGAGGCGGAAATGATCCTTCAACTAAGCGTTGTAGATAATAAAATCGAGTTAATGTCACCACGGCAAAATATTAGTACGAAGGTAAGTTAAGTTACGAGAAGCTACAAGCTGAAGCAGCAGTTCTCACGAGAAAACGTAAACGCGCCTTGCGAGCGTGTTCATCGACGGTATAGCGTTAAGTTCGGTGCGCGCTCCGTTCACAAAATGTTACGAGCATACTCGAGAAGATGGCGTTGGAAAAACATATTTTCGGTTTACGGACGCAGCCCACTGCCGCAAAAGGTCTTGGACATTTCAAAAGCGATGAAGTTTGAATACGTTGCAGCCGCAGTTCCTATGCCGGATCCTGTGCGCGATACAGATGTTCTCCGATAATATTCTGTACTTTCGGTTGTTATTCGTGCAGTTTATAATCGAACAATTGTGTCCCGAACACCAGGGGATGGTCGTCATTGAATGTGCTAGCCCAACTTGAATCTGGAAGTAAAGAAATCGAGAAAACCGCGAAGAGAACAAGTGAACTTGGAGCAACCCAAGCGTCCAAGGCGTTCATCCAGGCTTTTCACTCGTTCCTAACTAACCACAAGGGGAAAGGCACCGGTAGCATTTTCCCTTCTTTCTTTTGCCCTCTTTCAGTAGGATGTGACTTCACACCGCTGCGGTGGCGCCACCGTCTGCGCAGCGCATGCGCAGACGTACACTTCTCGCGAATCTAGTTTCTGCGCGCGCGCAGTGTGTGCACACTTTGTGTGGGAAAAAGTGGAGATGTTTGTAAACAGTGCGTGGGTTTATATTTAAAAAAAGAAAAGTATCCCTGCCTGACATTCATTTAAAAAATATGTATTTTCCAAAATGTTTATTTCTTCCTTTTTGTTTACTTTCCGTCTTTTTTGAGTTTCGTTTGAGCACGAGAGCGTGCATATAAACACATACAAACACTTTCTTTTTATCGATAAACACTTGGCTGTTTGAGGCGCATAACATGTATTTTTCGTGCAGGTGTCGTACCAGCTGTGGATCAAGGTGATGTACGGCTTCTGGCTGACCGTCATTGTCTATTCGATGCTGGTTCTCATTCTCATCTACACGTACCAATTCGAGCACTTCCCCGAATACTGGGAGCATCATCTGATGATCCCTACAGGATTGTAAGCTTCTGCTTGATACTGCTCCGCTTGATTCTGCTTGATACTGCTAGTCACTGTAAGGTTTTGTGCCAAGTGTTTTAAAACAGTGCCGTATAGAATGGACATGATATAAGCTTTAAGGTTTGAAAATACACTGAGGCGCGTACCAGGAAGGAACAGAACCGAAAATCAGCGTCCACTGTGTTCCTCAAAAACGCAATTCTGCACACAATGATTTGATCGATCGATCTAAATACAACCGCACCTTTTAACACAGAATATGCTTATACACTCATCTCCATGAGAAACCGTTACGTTACAGGGTTATATTCCAGCGTCAGACTCCAGCATTACATTTTGAACAACGGACCCAAGGGCCCATTGGGGCCATATCTTGTATAGCCAATGCGAGCGCAAGTTCGCCTGCTTCTTGTACAGGACTTGCGATGATGACAGAACACCGAACTCTGATTGTCTGATTGAAAAATATAGTGGGTTGACCTCGAAGCATCTAGCATTGATGTCTACCCACTATCCTTTCAGTCAAAGCAAATCAGAAGCTCGGCGTCGTTCTGACGCTACCACAACTGCTGAGCAAGAAGCAGACGACTTGTTTTCTGCACAGCCCATGGGGCCCATAGGGACGTCACGGTGTCACTTGACATCCTAATGTCGCGTGACGCCATGACGTCACGTGCCCTGTGAGGTCACGTGATGGCATAGCGTCGCTTGACGTCGGAGTCACGTGACCTCCTGAAGGCATGTTACACCAAAAACAGCGTGCACCCAGCTTACCTGCAACAGAATTGTGTGTCTCGGAGTTTATTATATATAATCAAGACATCCCCTTTTTTTACGTTTAGTTTGGACTTACCAAGTTCCAGGGTTTCTCGTGTTCTAAATCTTAAAAGCTACCGCAAGTCCTTTAAGTGCCGGGCATGGCGTAAAAGGGAACAAAACAAAAAACGAAGCAACAACTATTTCGAAGGAACAAATAATGACATAACAAAAAACTTCTCTGGAAGGGGAGCAAGAGAGTTTCGGCGTCGCGTAGAAGGGAATGTCGTGTCTGTTGATTTTTTTTTATTCTTTCCTTCATAAATACGCATATCAGATGTTGCATTATTTCAGCACATTTACCAGATCGTTTATATCAATCCGCCTTTCGCACTGACCTTTGACATCTTTAAAAAAATACTTAGTTCGAGACGTCAACTCCGATGGGAGTGCTTAATAGTTCTTTTCGCACCTGCAGTCAAAAAGACATAGGTCTGGAGGTGTACCAGGCAGACCCGGGCACGCTTTTCCTCAAGCTGCTAACGCCAACCTTCTTCCTGATTATCACCATCGTCCAGCTACACTACTTTCACGATGAATTTATAAAGCTCAATGAAGACAACTTCAATTACTCGTGAGATGCTCTTATTTTATTCATTATTTATACACTGCTCCAGCTCATTAAAACCTTCACCCGTTAACACGCTGGAGGAAGAGAAAGAAAACCTTGATTCTAGCCGCCCATGTCCGGACAGTGGCTACTAGACTGTGAGGCCTTCGGGGGCCTTGGCGGGCCATGTCGGAGCTTGGGGAAGTGTTGTCGAAGTCAAGGGGTCCCGCACATGGGAGATTTCCGCCATGTCCTCTAGAGCATATGGCGGAGGTCTGTGGGGTGTGTGGTACAGCTCTCCGCTTGTAAAGGGAGAGAGGAAATGTCGAAGGAGAATGTGGGAAGATTGTTGGGCGCGAGGACAAGACTCGTGGCTGTATCTGGTTTCAGGATAGGCGCCACAGACCTGAGAGGGGGGGGCGGGGTTCCGCGGCGCTTATGAAGTGGCACGGCAGAGAGAATGTCTTTGCCTGGCGAACGCATGTACCCTCGCGGCGTGTGAGGTGAGGGGTGGGAGGGAGAAGGGTGCGGTGGAAAAGGCGGAGGTCCTTCAGGCGCCGTCGTTGAGCCTTGCGCTGAGCGGCACGTTCCTCTTTTGGATTGTAGACCGGGGGCCAGGATTCAGGGTTGCTCGGAGTTTCGTTCGCGCGAGCAAGAGCGTGGACCCTTTCGTTCGCTGCGATTCCTTGGTGTCCGGGGACCCACTCAAGAAAGACGTGAAGGTGGGGGTGGACAGCCATATGGGATGTCAGGTCGTGTTTGATGTGCGCCAGTACGGAGTTGGTTGAGAAGTCTCTGAGGGCTCCTGTAGCGTCAAGCCCCGACACGAGCCAACGACGCCAACGAGCTAGACAGAGTCACCTTCTGAAGACCAACCAAAAGCACCGAAGAAACGCACCCTGTTGTCCGTTGGAAGCGATGAAAGTCCCTTTCTAGGTTTGATGGCTTTCTTGCAGCAGACCACGCTGAAGGATCTTTTCACGTTGCGGTGGTGATACTTCGCTGACCTGGTTGAACAGGCCGACCTTGGATGCGACGCTTGCCGCAGATCAAACACTGCTGACCGCTGCCTTGTCGAGGCGTCGCGACGCCGCGCACGAGTGGAGTTTGAGTCTGTACCGACCCTTTGTCGAGCTGGGCAACTTGGCGACGAAGTCCACTTCTGTTTCCGCTGCCGAGATGACTGCGTTGTCACCGGCCCCCGGTCGAAGTTCCTGTTGTTGCTGGTGGACAATTTCCTTGAGTCGCGCTTTGGCGAGCGCTGTCGCCAGCGTGAGATTTGTATCCATCTGGAGGGTTTCGGAGAGTTTCGCGTCCCGGAAGTCCGACGACAGAAGGTCCCGATTCCCGAATCATCCGTCTCGTTGAAGTTTTGGAAGTCGCACCTCTCTGCCAGAGTGTGCACAGCCGTGATAAATTGGTCAACAGTCTCGCCTGGCTTCTGGCTGCGGTGGTGCAAGCAAGCGCTTCCATACACAATATTGCGGGCTGTAACGAAGCGACTGTCGAGTCGTTCTTTGACGACCTGGTAGTTCTTCTCGTCGTCGGCTGACAAGCCAAAGGTATGGAAAAGTTTCCTTGCCTGTCGCCCAACGCTGACAGGTCATTCACTATCTGAGCGGATAGTAATGTAGTCGGCAGAGTGGGGCTGTAAAAGGATGGCTTCTGCTATGGACTGTGCCTCTGTCGTTGTAGGGGAGGGTTCATGTGCGTGGTGTCGGACCGTGTCTCTCTTTTGGGGCCCACTTTGACGGTGATAGAGATGCCGTCGGTGAAGGCGGCGTCCGTGTAATATAAATCATGCAGGGAAAGGTGAAGAGCTCTGCTTTGGCGTCTTCCGAGGTCCATGGTCGTATTCATGTGCCGAGGGATGGGCTTGACTGCAATGCGAGAAATCGTGTCCCACGATGGAGGTTCTTTGGGAAGGGAGAAAGGTGGGCAGTTGGGTATCCGAGGGTGGACAGAATGGCGCGGCCTTGCTCGGACGTGGTGAGTCGGTGGTATTGCGTACCTACGGGGCTTTCGCTTTTTCCTCGAGGCTGTTGTGAAGAGAAGTGGCTGTGATGAGGTGGCTTGGGCCGTACGTGGGCACGCCGAGTTCCGTGCGGAGGAATTTTCGGAGGGCGGTTTCCAGTTTGGTGTATTGGGTTTTCATGAGGGTTAAATAAGGCAGGGCATAGAGAACGCGGGAATAGACGGTCGCTTCCACAATCTTTCGGAGGTCGTGTTCTTTCTGGCCGTGAGTGTGGCGGGAAATTCTGCGGAGCATGTTATATAAACGTGGATTTCTTTGGAGATTGCTGCAGTCCACTGTGCTCTTCCCATCTTCCTGCCATATGAAGCCAAAATACGGATGTGAATCCGACGGGGGATTGGGCGGCCATAGACGTTGAGGCGGATGAGGGATCGATAGAAATCTGTTTCTTTTCGGTGTTCATCCGTGACGATGACATATTCCGATTTTTCGCGAGAGCATTCGAGACTGATGGACTGGGCGTGGGTTCGGATAATGTATAAGCCGTCTTGAAATGTACGTTCCTGTGTACCCGGGTTGCCGCGGGAGCACCAGATAGTGACGTCATCAGCGTAGTTGGCGTGGCTCAGATCAGGAACAGATGAAAGTTTAGATCGGAGGCTTTTCATGGTTAGTTCGAATAGAGTTGGGGATAATATGGAGCCTTGTGGTGTGCCGCATGAGATGGGGAAGGAGGAGGTGGTTGGCCGTCGGGTCCGATGATTTGGGCGGTACGTTCGGAAAGGAAATATTTTATACAGTTGAGGCGGCATCCGGGTTGAGTTTTTGGAGGTTGTATAGGATGGTGGCATAAGTAACGTTATCGAAGGCCTTCTTAAGGTTGATTCCGACAATAGTGCGGAGTCGGGCGGTGCTCGGGAGTGCGAAGACATGTTTCTGGATGCGCAGGGCTACGTCTTGCGTACAAACGTGTCTTCTAAACCCGACCAGGGTGTGCGGAAGATGCTTCCGGGATTCGAGGTGCCGATCAAGGCGGTTTCAATTGTTCCATGAATTTGTCATTGCATGAGGTCATTGAAGTGGGGCGAAGGTTTGCTGAAATGGTCGTGGGCTTTCCATGTTTAGGAAGCAGGATGACATAAGCCGCTTTCCATTCCTGTGGGAGGCGTCCGTCTAGCCATACGCGGTTGATGCGTGTCAGCAATTCATCGATTTTAGCTTAGCTTCGGGAAGGTTACGGATCTAGAGGTGATGTCTGACGTTTGAGTTGAAGCATGGCGAGCCAGAGTTCGCCGATAGAAAACTCTTAGTTAATTACAGTGTCTATGTCTTCAGGCAGGGTTGAAATGTAGTAAACGCTGGGTTCGGGGTGTAAGGAAGGGAGATAGAACGTATTGCGAATATCCTCAATGAGGTTGGAAGGTTCAAGTTGTTGAGCCAGAAGCAGATTTTGGAGGGTGTGTCGAGGTTTGGCCTGCCCAAGGAAAGAGCGGAAAAGGTCCTATACCCAGGGAGTGTGAAGTTGGCCATTGAACTTGTTGCAAAGGTCAAGCCAATGCTCTATGGCAAGGCGGTCAGCATATTCTTCGCATTCGTAGTTGAGAGTATGTATTTAGGCTTGAAGGGTGGTGGTGTGTTTATGGTGGCGCCAGCGCTTGATCAAGTAGCAACGTTTATCCCATAAGGAGAGGAGGTGGCTGTCGACGTGAGGCTGGTCCTCGGTGCGCGCGATCTGCTTGGTGTTTTGTTGGATCATGGCGACTATCGTGGTGTCCAGGCTTCTGGGGACAAGGTGTCGGTGTTGGCGGCATCGAGATCCGCTCGTGCTTTCGGCCAGCCTGTAAGGTTGGCCCGGAGATAGGCGGCAGTAGTACGACGGAGACGGGAACTGATTTGGAGGCGCAGTTCCAGGATCTGATGATTGCTGCCTAGACAGTCAAGGGTGTTCTCCTAAATCGCTCGGAGTGGTCCGCGAGTCCATGCGAGATCCGGAGTTGTGTCCGACTCTTGAACCGTGCCTAAGCGTGTTGGGCTAGACGGTTTCGTTAGGAGAGTGAAGTGGTGATTGCTGCTGAAAGAGGGCAATTTACGGCCTAGCGGTACCACGCGGTCATAGCCCCAGGCGGGATGAGGGCAGTTAAAATCTTCAAAAAGGAAAACAGTGTTGCGAACGTTTGACGTTGTGAGGAAGGTTTGTATACCGGCGAGAAGGGCGCTGAGGGTTGGCTAGGAGTCCAGTACGTATTGATGATCGTAAGACGATGGTCACCTACGAGAGGTGCTGTTGACATGCACAGTATCTTCTTGGGTGGTGGGGAGGCCTTTGCGTACGTAGGTGAGTGTCTTGGTGGGAGTGGTGCTTTCATCCGCAGTACCCCGACGATGGTGGGTAATGCTTGGCTGTTAAAACATGTCGTAGTCTCGTAAGTTGGGCGCTCTACCAGCTTCTTGAATTACGAGGATGTCCGGTTGGGTGTCCGTGAAAGTCATATGGTTGAGGAGGAGGTTTTTGTTTCTTGCGGATTCCGTTAGTTCCACTGCCAGATGATCAGAGACTGCTGCATGCGGGGAAGGTTCAGAGCCATGGATGTGTTAGTCATGGTGTGCAGGACTGCGATCTTGGGCAAGGCAGGTGTATGGTTTTGGGAAAGATGGCCCTCTTCTAGTACGGCGATACGAGCTGGGAGATCTTTGAGAAGACTAAGGAAAGGGGCGAGAGCTTGGTTTAGAAGGGGAGTAATACTTTGCTGAAGGAGAGACGGGAAAATCTGAACCTTTCGTACAATTTGTTGTATGTCGGTTTGTGAAATGATCGGTTCTGTGATTTGAGGGGGAGAAGGGGGAGTGGCGGGAGAGGTAGAGGTGGGTAGAGGGGTGCAGTCTGAGCCGTTGAGCCGTTTGAGCTCTTGTTGGGGGGGGGGGAGGCCTGACCGAAAACACCGGCCAAAGGCATGGGCATATCGTGCGATGTGGAGTTCTGGCGTGGGGAGGATCTGGAGCGTCTGAGTGGCTGGAGGTTGTGCACCGGGGAGGTCGAGGGGCGCCAGAGTGTTAGTTTTCGGGGGCGGCTGCGTTTGAGGGTCCTGGAGCCACGGGGAGGTTCGACTTGGGCAGGTTCTTTGCTGCGGCTGCGTGATGAGGCCAAAAAGGCAAACCGGTTGGAGGTGGACAAGGTGGGACAGTTGCCAACTTTGGTGTCTAGGTGGGATGGCCTTGAGTATGGGCATTCCGGTGGTGCCCGGCCCTGGTTTGTTTTTGTAGGAACTATGTTGCTTCGAGGCGTGAAAGGCAGGAGGGGTGTGTGGCTGCCTGTTCCCCGTTACAGTTGAGCCATCGGGGCTCACAGTCGTACTCGTGACGGATCGGCTCGTGTCAGGGGGTTTTGGTCTGTAGGACCATGCGGAAGCCACATGCGGCAAAGTGCACAAACTCGGCTCGGTTTGGGACATACAAGGCTTCAATGTCCGAGGCTGAAGCAGTGCTTCCACTGCTGGCTGTTAGGGCGTGGTAAGTATAGCCTGCAGACTGTGGAACAGGGGATGGCATATCGAGAAAGAGTAAGTCCTTCAATGGTAACAAGGAGCGAGGCCGCTTGGCGTAGGCGGCGGAATCGGTAAGTTCTACGGGAGGGGATGTAGAACTCTGAGTGGTGGTGCCGTCAGTGAGATCCAGAGATACTCCGTTGATAATTCCCTGAGCGTAATTCGGGTTGTTGGACTCGTGCGTGTTGGCGGGATGCAGTTTGGCTTGGAGAGGGAGTTGCTGAAGACCAAGGAGTTTGGCGGCCGCGGAGTCGCGATATGCGTTCACTACCAGGGTCGCTAAACTCGTCAAACACAAAGTTGGGCACGAAGTTCGCAGAGCGTGCTGATTGGACACTCGCGACGTTGGCGTCACGCGGGACGAGATGTCAATCATCCAAGCTCTCTCGGTGCTCGAATTCCAGCGAGAATGTTAGGCACAAAGTTGTAGCGAGCTTCATCAGAGCGCGCGCGAGCAACACCGTGGGGCCAGCCGATTGAACGGGCTGCACTGATGACGTCGCGCCTGCGTGTCCCTACATCCCTACGCCGCGATAGAATCAATGAAACGTAGATTGTACCTAGGCGGGCTGTAAATACTCTGAACTTTGTCGCCGCAAGATTGTCGTTTGTGGAAGTTATTGGTGACGACAAAGTGACGTTTCACAACTTTGGGAAGGAGTTATTTGAGGCCAAAATCTTCGCTTCGGAATCGAGGCGAAGATTAAACTTTGTGATATTGTGGAGCCGTGCGCGGTGTATGCGGTCTAGAGCTCATCTTCCGCCACTGTTAACAACGCCACCGGGGTCACCTACAAGCGTTATGTATAAGAGACGGCTGTAATGTCTGAGAGATGAGGGGCAGGGGGGGATGGCAGGAAAAGCCGTGGAACGGGGGAAAAAAAGGTACAACCAGCTACAAACACACACTCAAATAGGGGCAAGGGAAGGGCCATAGAAATTGTTCGGAGAGAGAGAGAGGATGCGGTGATAGTGAGGTGAAGAAGGGGATATCCCTTCCCCGAATTCTTAGAGCGCAACTCTTATGCGCCCGTTTCGAGCTTGATCGGCGTCACCGTCGGCGTAACCGCGCGCGCGTTGCATTATGGGACGTTTTCACTAAATTTAGCGGGAAATTGACGTCACGTAATTTTAACATCAATTAGGTTTCCCCGCTAAATGAGAGGCAAGCAGGATAGGAAGGGGGATGGTGGAGGGGCATACCCTCCCTCCGTACCCTCCCCTCCTCCTCCTCAAGAGCTGCGCTTTAATTCGACAGCTACGGAGAACTGCAAAACGTCTATCATTTTTTAGTCTAACTTCTCTCTGAAATGCTATAGTCCGGGGCTGGGGCGATATCCCCTCCCCCCTCTTTACACCCTTATGCCTTTTGCGTTCCCTTTTTCGACGCCACTCGGGGGGGGGGTCACTGCCCCCCTCCCCGTTCTTCTGTTTCGACGACCCTGCTTAGAGGCGTTCTAACTGAGCGATGACGAGGAACAGCACAGCGTGCAATTTTCGAAATTATGGTTCTAGAGATTCTGGAATTAAAACGGGGCGCGTTCCATGAACTTACGAGCGGCCATGGCAGACTTTTAATCGAGAGGCTCGTGCCCCGGGGCTCGTTGTGTGCAGGCGCGTTTCAGTGACGTCCTTTATAGTTCATAACTCTGACGTCAGGTCAGGATTATCAGTTGTGAACGACAAATTTGATGGTGCGTAAGTTCGAGTCGACGGGTGAAAAGTTTGGTCGTGTACGAAGAAAGCTTGGTGTTCTCGCGTTAGTCTGGTAACATCACCGTCAATATTGACAAACTGACTATTACACTGGCTATCAGTTGATGAATGCAGAATTAATCCCAGTTTGGCCAATCTTTGAAAGTCTATCATAAAATCTATTTTCTCCCGCGCTGATGGGGACAACTTTGTCCGGAAGCCAAATCCGGTCCAAAAAGTGGACAATGCTACTCCGCTGGTTGTTATCTAGCCACGTCGGACTACACTCTGGATCAAATGCAAAAGGCCAGAGATAAATAAAAGGGACGACGGGGACGTTTTTTTTAGTAAATTCTGCTTTATCGGTGGAGATAGGAACGATGCCAGACTATCAACTTTGACGGTGTCGATTTTAGAATGCAATTACCCAAGCCTCCGCTGTGCTTTTTAGAGACCATCAAGGTCCCAGCTGGTAATCTTTCATCGTGGCATTGTGCCGGTGTGCGAGGCCGCGTTCGTATCCGCGTGCTTTCTCCGTGCTGCTCTAGCTCGGCGCCTAAGAAGCGTAGTAGGGATTTTACAGCCCTTACAATGAAAAACGTCACGAAGATATACGGATCTGCGGGTTTTTGTGAGAAAAGAAAACTTCGCAGCAATGCTTTCAGCTCCTCACCGCTATGTCATAACACAAAGAAAGTTGTGTCTCGACGAGTTTAGCGACCCAGGAGGTTTTGACGAGATCGCATCTTGATGAAGGTGTCGCGACATTCCTGCTTGGTAAGGCGTGCCGCTTGTTGGACGACTTGGCTGTGGGTGGTTGGGCTCAAAGATACCCAGTTTGTGTTGTTCGTGAGCTTCACGATTATGGTCCAGGGTGAGGGCATGCCTGGCGTTAGATTGGCGGGGGTTCAGCCTGACTCCATCGTCTGCAGTGTCCATGGGAAGGTAGGACGCAGAGATTAGGTAAAACGCTGGGCACGCGCCACCGTCGGTAGTCACGGTGACGTTCACGAACTATAGGGTTAGCGCGTCGCTGACGCTGGCCGAGGTGAAAAGTGGCGCACTGCTAGGCCAATACCGGGCAGAGGGGCGGGTTTGAAACTCTAGTGGCGTAGAAGATGTTCACTGACCTCAAAGAAAAAGTTGAGCAGGTACCGAGGCCGGGAACTGAGCAAAATCGTAGTTGTTGACGAGAACTCAATGCGAGCACTTCGAAACGCATCGAGCACTTTCTTAACTCTGAGGAAGAGAGGTGTCTGAACAAGGCCAGCTAAGTCGCCAAAGGTTTGCTTGGCCTTTGCGCATCTCCCGGCAGGGCATCGTCGGTTTAAGGGCCTTCGCACGGGCGTGGGCACACGTCGCGAGGCCTATAATTGTGTGCGCGAATAAGGACAACTCCTCGATGGGCTCTCGTCAGCGCCGTGGTGCCGATTAAGATGCCTATAGACACCCTTCGCCACGCTTGCTCCATGGCGAGGCGACGCCGTTCAGACGCATCTGTCTTTCTTTTTTACCGTGGTTCAGAGTGAAATAGTTTGCGCACTTTATCGTTCGTTAAGTCAGATGTTCAGGGAACCTTGACAGAGCGGAATCAACAAAAGAGCACGACGCTGAACCAGCACTCAACCACGTAGAAGACGGTGGACAAAAATGTCCTGGATGCGTAAAGACTCAAAACAGCGGGTTGGCCCTCCTGGTGGTAGTTTTGAACGTAATCCTATAAACAAATCTCTAGTGAGGCAGACCTTTTTTATGTGTGAAATGTTGTTTCAAGAGCACTCACCTACCGGCTTTTTTTTCTTAGACCTATTTTTATAGCTCCAAGCACTCCCCTTGAAGTGCGTCCTTGTTTTGTGGAGCATAAAGATACTGGTGTCATTTGTAGATGTCTGCAGATAACAACAAAAAAAACACCTCCCGCGAAAAAACAAGCAAACAGCGTTTGTAGAGGAATTAGGCTGGATCACCTAACTCCAGCGACGAGTCAGCTTGTATACATATATAAACTCATGATAGCCTGTATTGAAACGTCTTTGACAGAAAACTTGAAGACAGGTACGCATTATCATGTACACAGCTGGCTATAACCCACGAGTGGTGACTTCCTCGCGCTCCGGACATTGCTTCCAGAGAGGAATCACACTTTGTGATTCATCTCGGAGTTTGATAGCCTTTCCAGTTTGCCTTCACACCCTCATTTGGTCGCCTGTTAGGCGCGAAGCAGACGACACCACAGCGCATGGCGATGTTATAGCCAGCTGTGTCCATGATATAGTATACGCCGAGTCTTGTTAGAACCTGATGCGATCTTTTTCTTAAGGTAGAGTCAAAAGCCGACGTATACACTTCTGCGCTTTACGCTTTTGCCCGCCTCCTCCTTTCTTATATTCTCCACACTTTTTACCTTGCTCAAGCTTGAATATCCTAGCAGCTTAGGAAAGGGAGCGCTAAGAGGCTTAAATCTCTTCCCTGCAGAAAACCGAGGTTGTACGTAAGCCTTCAATTTAGAAATAAGTGTTTAACAATAACCTACCACACCCCTTCGCGGTTGTTTTCGCAGCTCCCCACGTGGTTCCGAGGAAGAAATTAACGCGCCAACTGCGGGCTCAGGTCTACGTGTGCCAGAGGCCTCCGAGACTGACGCTTGTCCCCAGAGCGGCCGCTCAGAAACTTTTCAGGATGCCACTGCCAACGAGGCCGGAGCACAAGCAGCACTATATGCTCCACAAGTTGCACGACACGCCTTGACCGCCAAAAGCAAGTGCTAGCGAGTCCTCATATATGAAGCTCGTTACACTGCAGCTATAGTAGGCGACTGTTTAAAATACGCAGGGTGTGGCTTATTATGTTAATCTCTATCTTGCTTCGTGATCAGTTCTTCGGTGCTCTTATGGTTTAATAACCCAATATGATTCGCTGCGGAACGATAATGAGATGGTCGAGACTCGCCACGCCCTAGGGGCGATGCAACAATGTTTACACCTTCCGTAAACAACTTCTGGACAACAATATTTACACCTGCCATGAAACACGAGTTAGCCATGTTTCTTGAATCTTTTGCTATTGTTTTTAACGGGACAGCGTTAAGGTGCTCGTGCCGCAGAAAAGCCGGTGTCAGCTTCGGTGGCCTTGTGACGGGAAAATCCTGATTGGTCGATAGGGTGACGTCACAGCCGCATGACCTCGCGCAGGAATTCCAAACAACCCACAGCGCTAACGTAAGCGTGACATCACGCGTGGAATGAAAGCTATTAAAACATGACATGGAGTGTGAATTAAAGGTCGCCGCA
This sequence comes from Ixodes ricinus, assembly GCA_037355805.1. NCBI lineage: Eukaryota > Metazoa > Arthropoda > Arachnida > Ixodida > Ixodidae > Ixodes > Ixodes ricinus. The sequence continues at coordinate 17,850 of JAZHYW010030609.1, read as the reverse complement.
TGTTTTAACTGATTTCACTTTATAAAGTAATGTATTTGTCCTAAAGAAGAATTCGAAACATTTTACCGGGGGATTCGAACCCACGACTCTTCGGTTGCGAGCCAGACACGCTACCGATTTGACGATGCAGACACTTTTTTTTTTATTGCCGGTGTTTTTACAGAGACGCGCGACACATACAAATGAAATCCAGCTACTACGCTACAGTACCACAAAGATTGCAGTGCTACTGTGGAATAGGATTAAAACTCTCTCAAACCTTTCAGTTCTTCAAAATTTGGCAACCACTCTAGGGTGGGGTTTGACGATGCAGACACGTTTGCACTGATTGGGAACGAGAGGGAGTTCATGTTTATATGTTTCGCTATCGCGTTCCACTCTCAAAGGCGAAGCTTAAGCGTCCTCCTGTAATTTTTTCTATCCATTGGTAGTCACAGAAAAGAAATTGACTAAAACCGAGTAGCGTTCACTCCCTTAACTCGTAGCTATAAAACAAGAGGCCCCGTAATCTGAAGCCGATTTTATGCCGCCAATGTTTATCGTAGCCACGGGCTGCGGTTGGCAGAGCACAAGGCACGCGCTGAGCTCCACACACTGTTAAAGTTCGGTTATCCCAGTCATCGCAGCGAGTGGGCACGAGCCACTACCTGAATGCATGTCTCAGGCATTGATTAGTCACGAGCTCAGTTCGAATGCTCACGCAGTGCTTGTGTACGCAGTGAGAGCCGCAGTCAAATATCGTCATCGCGGGATCACAAAGCTTTGATGACGAAATCCAGGGGATTGCGTAATTGTCGGCAATGTCAATACTCTGATCTCCACAAGTTCGTCGTCGAGTTTTGCAAAGGAGATACACTGAAAGAAACCGCCCGCTTTTATGCCTGAAATTAGGCCTCAGCAAAGAAGCTCTCCGGGTCAGTCATGTTGCGTGCGAGTACACTTGGGTCCCACCAATGCCAATAAGCTTGTGTAAAGTAAGAAACATTCCTCACCCTAAAAAAGCCCGTGCGTCTACTTTCCCGCACAACATGCGGAGAGCCAATCACCGCAACTGACGGAGAGAGAGGGAATAAACATCTTTATTATGAGAAAGCGATGGGGAGGAGTCCTTAGTCCAAGGCGCGCCTTGAGCTTCCCTGCTTCCACAGCCCTCGACAGGAGCATGAGCTGGTCATCGAGGTTGGAGCTGGTCAGTGCTCTCTCCCAAAGCTCGTATGAAGACTGCGTTTTTTCGGTCTAAGCATATATTTCGGCATCGTCATTGGCTGAGCTGTCTTCGTAAGTTGCAGTGATTGGTTCTCCGAGTGTTGTGGGAGAAAGTAGACGCGTGGGCTATTTTTAGAGTGTACCTAGTGCCGGCAGTAACGCGTTGCGTTCTTCTGTAAAGGGCGATTCACACACGTGCGTTTTTACCCCATTTTGTTGAAGCCGACGCAGTTGTTGTCACAGCAACCCGTAAGAGGATCAACGTCGCAATCCGTTGCAGTCGCACTCGGTCAGACTCAAAGCAAGTGTGTGAATCGCCCTTCACGTAGCAAACTGTACTCGTTACTTATTCAAGACAGTAATGTGTAGTGTAGTGTAGTTACTTATTCTTGAGTAACGGGTAACACATTTATCTTACTCGTTATATCGTCCCAAAACTTAAAAAAAGAAATCCCCTTCAATATTTATTTTGTGTTTTTACGCACCAAGACATCAATTTTTGCGTTTTTCTTCGAGCTTTTTTTCTTTTTGTCAGTTTTCAGGTGAAGCCATACAGATAGATATGTTAATTATGTTAAGTTTCTGCTTGTAAACACTCTACTGTTGTGTAATAAGCGTAGAAGATCAAACGCAAGCGCTGTGCGTTTGCATTAGCGTTGTGGGCTCCGCGCTGCCCATGCGTTCCTTTTATTTGCAAACAACGAGTAGCGTATTTCGTTTTTTTTTTTCGGTAACGCCTACGAGTTTGTTTTACCCAATATCGCTGCACGGTCCCTTTAAACTCTGAGTGATTACATGAGTCGCATTATGATGTATAATAATGATGCACGTATTGCATTTTCGTCGGAACAGGGGAGTCAAAAGATGCCGCCCCCCCCCCCCCTCAATTTCGAAGTGTACATGACATTATATTCTTATTCTTATCGCTCCATCAACGTGCATCAAATTATCATCGCCATAAAGCCGCGTTTTGATGTAACGTCCGGACATGTGCCTTGTCGTGACGTTTGAGACTCAAAGAGGCACCGTCGCGATTCCACTTTTTTACGCGCAGTTCCACACCTTCATACGTAATGCTGGACCCAGTCACAACATACTTCCACTCTAGTACACTCTATTATGGCAGTTAGTGTCTTCACCTTATTTACAGATCTGATGTTAATTATAAGATTTCATTATAGCGCCTTGTTAAAAATAATATCAGACCGGTTATTTCTGCGTCCAATTTGTATATTTTTTTGTTGTGCACGTGCTCGAAGGTGCAGTAAAAAAAATTTGTTCGTGCATGCTTTTTTTTTTACATTCTAAGACTCAATTAGTTAAAGCGGAGAATAACAAAACTGAAATAAATGTTAATAAAAGGCATAAAAATGAAGTCTGCATTGGAATACGGTAGTATGACGTTTCTGACGCTCGCTTGAAGAACAATGTCCAGTCACTTTATTCTTAGCTCTAAACTTTTTTTTTACTTCGTCATTCAAAGTGAGGTCAATTCCCTCGCGGATAGTAATTGCCAGTGCATTTCAAGTGCTGTGCTTGCATTGCAGGCGCTGTGCTTGAAAGCGGACCAAGGGGAACCTTGTTACTAACTTTAAGCTGCCGCCCGATCTGTCGACAAAAATAAATTTCATTTGGTGCATTGACTGTTAAAACTGCCTGCTTCGTAGCTGGCTATACTTAACACAACTAAAATTATATCAATCATAAACCAGACAAATACCGAGGTACTGCCAGCAAAGATGTTTGGTCTTCTAGCAGAGCGTTCAAGCTGCGGGACTACAGTTTCCAGACATAAAAGTGGTCCCGGTATTCAGGGGAAGCTAAATACAAATAAATGCTGAGAATTGAATCTGGACTTCGGAAGTTGTTGATACAACTCTGACATGTTTCTTTTATATTCGTAATGTAATTTCATGGTGGTTCTGGTATGACCTTGGAGCGTTTGACTAAGACCTACTTGAATACAAATTTAAAGCGGAGTCAGCTCTAATAAAGGTTTCATGAGGCCTAAATTATATTACATTCCGACTATTTTTGTTATAACTCGTGACAACCATTTTAGCCTCGGTGTTTAAAAACAAGAAAATGTTTACACTTTTATTGCATTTTTCTGGATCAAAAAAGTGTAAAAAAATTGTCATTGCTGAAAATTGTCGAGTTAATCGCAATTTATCGATGTCTGTACCGTTTCGTTTGTTTTTTTTTTTCTTCTTTTCTCACAGAATCAAAGTTGCGTTGGGCTTCTGAGCGCGGTCAATACTGCCATTTCAAGAACCCGTTGAAGAAATCAGACCCAAGTAAGAAGCTGTTGTGTTGTATGCACATTCCTCAAGTAGTTATTCTCAGGCGCTTGGTTCGTAAAAGGTTTCATAGCCTTGGTGTACGCTCGCATGTTTGTAGGTCACGTCTGACCGTAAAATTTTAAACAGTGTCCATACGCCTCCTGAAAAAAAAATTGTTTAGGCTAATTATAGTTAACAACAAATCTCAAATAGCACCGAAATCATAAAAAAGAAAACCACAAACACACTAAGATTGATATTTGTCTCAAGTTGGAGTAACCTACCAGCACAACAGCGACTGAAGATGATCTAACAAAATTGCAACTCTTGTGCACTGACAATAACATCTAGTTGTTTTCCATCTTGTCTACTTATATTCTTGTTCATCGCCGTGGCGTGTTTGATTGATTGATTGAAATCTTGTCTTTATTGATGAGAAAGGTTCGCCTGCCCATGGTCTGGTGAACCTGAGGCAGGAGGGAGGGGTTGTGAGGGTTGTAGGGAGAGGGGATTATGATGATGATTAGGCTAGATGAATTGATGAACCCCGGATGTCCTGATAAAACTTATCAGTGAATCCAGGATTTGCTTTCTGTGTTGTGCCTGTCCTTTTGGGTGGGTCCAGGCTTCTAAATTCCTTGGTTTCGCCTCACTCGTTAGCGAGGCCCATGCGTCTTGTCTGAATTTCTCTAGACTCTTGCAGACCCATAGCATGTGTGTTGTTGTCAGCAACCCTCCTGCGATGCACTTCTTGCACACAGGGTCGATGTCTTCATGTCCTTCTTCCTTTTTTGTAAATGTTGCTTTTCTTGCCGGTGTTAAGGCTGTACCGGTCCTGATTCTTCTTAATCGTACATTCTCCCACCTCGTGTACCCTTGCGGGATTGGGTCTTCTACTGTCAGTAGAAGGCCTTTCAGGTAGAGTTTGCGTTCTTCTTTTGCCAATTCGGCTCTTTCATCTGGGTCAATGGGAGTTTCCTCGGTTGCTTCTTCCCGAGAGGTTAGGCCAGTTGCAGAGCTGGTGCTGCTAGCTGCCTCCGCGGCGGCCTGGTGTGCCCTCTCGTTGCCCGGGATGCCAGTGTGCCCGGGTAGCCATTCAATTATCAGTGTAGAGCCTTGTTTTTTTAGCTCCTTTGCGATTATTTTGATGTTTTTAACTGTCCTGTTTCTTGTTCTGCAGTTTCTGCACGCTTTAAGCGCCGGCTGCGAGTCTGTGAATATTCGGGCCGTGTAGCCCGGCTGGAGAGTTCCTTTAATGTCTTCAGCAGCTGCCAGTATAGCTTTCAGTTCGGCCTCTCTGACGGACGTCTGTTCTGAGAGTTTTGCTGTTTCAATTTTGTCCCCCGTTTCATCTGTCCATGCTATAGAAACAGCCGCGGTGTTCTTCGCGGCATCCGTGTATCTTATTTCTCCCTTTCTTTCTTCTTCTGTACGTTGTTCCAGCCACTTGTTGTGTTTTTTAGCTGCGAAGGCTCTTCTTCCCGTCCCTTTCTTGGGTATCGGTTTGTGGTCCGTTATTTCAATGTCGTTCCAAGATGTAACTTATATTCTTGTTCATCGCTGTGGCGTGTTTCGTTCATTTTATTTTGCAGTCATACTTACATTAGTTACTTTCAGTATTCTTATGTACTCCCTTTCCTTCCCCCTTTCCCTGTGAAATACCGTAACTTAGAGAACCTTTATAAGCATTCTGAATAAACAAAAAAATATATATTTAACGTGTTTTAGGGCGGATGGGGCATATTTAAGATATAAGAATTCATTTACTGATAAATAATTGATGGTGTGGTTACCGACCGCTCTAAAGTAAAAAGAGAAGATCCATTAGTGGATCCTTACGGGAATGCGTTCGCATGACCCTTAAGGAAACGCTAAAGCTGACCCCTTCCTTTTCTGTTTAGGCTTTCTTTTTTGGCTTTCTCTTTTGCTTCGTTTATTTTTTGTGGCCTTTTTTTCTGGCTTTGTTACGGGGTCAGTGTTAGCATTTCCCAAAAGGGGACGTGTGTGGCGTTTCCCAAGGGTCATGCTAACGCATTCGCTAAGAATCCACCAGCGGATCTTCCTTCAATTATTTTCCGGCGAAGGTGGCTCACCGAACGCGCTTCACCCCAGCCTTTTGTCGCACGCAGACCCCGCGCGTCGGCTCTCCGCTTCTTGCGTCGCATTTTGGCCGACCGAGCTAGGCGCTGCTTCCCCTCCCCTGTCTCGTTCGCCCGCCTTGCACGGTTAGCAGCGACATCCGCTGCCTGACGCTGCTTTCGCTCGTCACCGGTTTCCCGCGCGCGCATTGGCTTCCGCCCCGTGACGTCGCCTCCCTCTCGCCTTTGTCCTTCTCTACTCTCCTCCTCTCTACGCGGCGCGGTTCCCTTTCCACTGTGTTTTCCACAGGCGGACGGCGTCTGCTTTTCGCTGCCATGTAAATACTAATGGTGTAACGCATTAATAAATGTCGGTTGTACATAGGTCGAAGCAGCACGCGGAGCGAGAGAAGTATACTAAAGAGCATAACAATCTCCTCTGCGACAATTATTGCGATATTCGACGCGCTTTATACTTCTGGTGGTAATAAAATACTAGGGTCGACATGTCTGTTGACAGGTTTTCCGCAAGACCTGCTGCGAAGCAGACGTGCGACAAATTTTAAACTTGCATTATATATATGGGTGATTCATCTCAACTCAGGCACGGATTTAGGGTCGAATTTTTAATTTTGACGAAAAAAATATATGTTTTGGGGCAATTCCTATAATAAAAGAAGACGCAAACGGCAATGTCGTCGGATTTTTTGTTCTCAAGTTATGGACCGTTGAAGCGGCCAAGGTGGAAACTGACGTTTTTCCAGCTTATCGGAGGTGCCATATTTCACTCCATCCCTTTTCCATACTTTTTACGCTACATCAATATAACTTTTTGGGAACACTCTAGACATAGGCTTTTTCATGCTAATTAAGCGTCTAGGTCATAACACTTTTAATGATTTTTGTTTTATTTGTCAAACCGCCTCTCTGCGACGATATTTGACGAAGTTCAGCAAGCTGTGCTGTGTGACCTAATCAACATATTTTTATGATCTTTATATCACCGTAAAGCTCCAATTAAGCTCTTTCTTTTGAGTATAATTTCAATATTTTGCAATAAGTATATAATGCGCTACATGTGCCTGAAAAACGAAAATTTCGAAAAACTAGCAAGTTTGAAGTCGATTTTCTAAAAAACCCCACTTTTTATTTCTTTTATTTTTTATTCACAGTTAGTTAATATAGTAGTCTATCAGAAACTACCAACAGAAATTGTAATATATTGTTTGTATGGCCGCTATTAACACTCGAATCTCGTGCTATGAGCGTTTTGAACGGGACTTCGCACAGGCGCTCTGCTGAGCAGAATTTTGGCCTATGTAAGGTTTTCTATTTATCGTTAGCAGTTACCTCAATATCCAACCATAAACATTAATAAAATTTGGAGTAGTGTACTTAAAAAAATTTACTTCGAAGTCCGTATCCACAAGTGCGGGCACAGCGCTTACTTCCTCCCAATACGGGGGAATGCAGATCGTTAGAGAATTCCTCTGGGGCCTTTTGCTTTCGGCTTTGAGTTTGAAATACCGAACTTGACATGTAATTGTCATATTTTCTTATGTCAAACAGATATGCAGTGCATATACATATGTACGATTTAGTATCTGACGCTTAGGAAGTACGGTTTATTTTGTGCGCGTACGGACTCTTTCGTAAAATAACAAGCATTTCGTAGCGTGTAAAGCTTCAAACGTGTTAGTCATGTGTTTAGGTTTCATTTCTATTTTCAGTGATTCATGCCGGGTTACTTAGACTTTTTCCTCTTGACTTAAGTTTGTCCGGGAGTCTAGATGTTACGTATCTTCTCCGTCAATACATAGGGCGAAGCTCACACACCTTGCAAATCACGCCAGTGCCAAGTAAATAAATATTGTTAGGATAAATATTGTTGCTTCACTGGCTTTTACGCTCAGATATTGAGGTAGTAGTACTAACATTAAATAGAAAACCTTACATAGGTCAAAATTCTGCTCAGCTGAGCGTCTATGCGAAGTCCCGTTCAAAACTCTCCACAGCACGAGATTCGAGTCCTAATAGCGGCCATACAAACAATATATTACAATTTCTGTTGGTAGGTCCTGGCAGACTACTATATTACCTAACTGTAAATAAAAAATGAAAGAAATAAAAGGTGTTTTTTTTAGAAAATCGACTTCAAACTTGCAAGTTTTTCTAAAGAAAGACTTGCAAGTTTGAAGTCGATTTTCTAAAAAAAAACCACCTTTTATTTCTTTCAATTTTTATTTACAGTTAGGTAATATAGTAATCTGTCAGGACCTACCAACAGAAATTGTAATATATTGTTTGTATGGCCGCTATTGGGACTCGAATCTCGTGCTGTGAGAGTTTTGAACGGGACTTCGCATAGACGCTCAGCTGAGCAGAATTTTGACCTATGTAAGGTTTTCTATTTAATGTTAGTACTACTTACCTCAATATCTGAGCGTAAAAGCCAGTGAAGCAACAATATTTATCCTAACAATATTTATTTACTTGGCACTGGCGTGATTTGCAAGGTGTGTAGCTTCGCCCTATGTATTGACGGAGAAGATACGTAACATCTAGACTCCCGGACAAACTTAAGTCAAGAGAAAAAGTCTAAGTAACCCGGCATGAATCACTGAAAATAGAAATGAAACCTAAACACATGACTAACACGTTTGAAGCCTTACACGCTACGAAATGCTTGTTATTTTACGAAAGAGTCCGTACGCGCATAAAATAAACCGTACTTCCTAAGCGTCAGATACTAAATCGTACATATGTATATGCACTGCATATCTGTTTGACATAAGAAAATATGACAATTACATGTCAAGTTCGGTATTTCAAACTCAAAGCCGAAAGCAAAAGGCCCCAGAGGAATTCTCTAACGATCTGCATTCCCCCGTATTGGGAGGAAGTAAGCGCTGTGCCCGCACTTGTGGATACGGACTTCGAAGTAAATTTTTTTAAGTACACTACTCCAAATTTTATTAATGTTTATGGTTGGATATTGAGGTAACTGCTAACGATAAATAGAAAACCTTACATAGGCCAAAATTCTGCTCAGCAGAGCGCCTGTGCGAAGTCCCGTTCAAAACGCTCATAGCACGAGATTCGAGTGTTAATAGCGGCCATACAAACAATATATTACAATTTCTGTTGGTAGTTTCTGATAGACTACTATATTAACTAACTGTGAATAAAAAATAAAAGAAATAAAAAGTGGGTTTTTTAGAAAATCGACTCCAAACTTGCTAGTTTTTCGAAATTTTCGTTTTTCAGGCACATGTAGCGCATTATATACTTATTGCAAAATATTGAAATTATACTCAAAAGAAAGAGCTTAATTGGAGCTTTACGGTGATATAAAGATCATAAAAATATGTTGATTAGGTCACACAGCACAGCTTGCTGAACTTCGTCAAATATCGTCGCAGAGAGGCGGTTTGACAAATAAAACAAAAATCATTAAAAGTGTTATGACCTAGACGCTTAATTAGCATGAAAAAGCCTATGTCTAGAGTGTTCCCAAAAAGTTATATTGATGTAGCGTAAAAAGTATGGAAAAGGGATGGAGTGAAATATGGCACCTCCGATAAGCTGGAAAAACGTCAGTTTCCACCTTGGCCGCTTCAACGGTCCATAACTTGAGAACAAAAATCCGACGACATTGCCGTTTGCGTCTTCTTTTATTATAGGAATTGCCCCAAAACATATATTTTTTTCGTCAAAATTAAAAATTCGACCCTAAATCCGTGCCTGAGTTGAGATGAAATCACCCATATATATCTTTTTTTCTACATGCGAGCTAAAGTGCGCTATACGGTGACGAATTGAGAGATACGACGAGATGAGTGCCCCGCGGGGTCGTCAAAGCGCCGGAGCTCTGACAGCGCCTCCTAGACAGCTTTTCAAGCCTGCACGTCACGTGAGATGACGTCATGTCCAAGAGGCCTGCACGGGCGCTGATTGGATGCGAGTACCGCGTCATCGTTCGCGTGGGGCCTCGTTTCCTATCATGGTGCCACGCGAGCGCTGACGCGGCACTTGCATCCAACAAGCGCCCATGCAGGCCTCCCGGGCGTGACGCCCTGTCACGTGACGCGCAGGCTTGAAAGCTCTCTAGGAGGTGATGGCTCTGATTGGAAGGATAGTGGGGGGATGCCGAAACCTAGCTGCCTTTGGTTCTCACGTCCCTGCGCTGCTCTTATCTCCTTTTCCAGTTTCTCGCCGTATTGAATAAAGCTTATTCATTCCAATCGTCACAAAAGTACCAAGCTTGCACCGGACACTGGGCAGGTTGAATGTTCCGTCTGCGTATTAAAGCTGTCCGATTTCGATAGTCCGATTAACATTTGTGTATTCGCATGTCTTTGCAAGGTCGCGGAAAAGGGCGCACGAGCTCATGGACATCCATTTTTTGGCTGTTGGTCCGCGAGCTGTACAAGTGCAGGAAAATTGTATGGCGTTTGCTGGAGATCCACATGGCCAAGGTCGTACTCCTGACCGTCTTTGGGGTCGCAATTTCTGACGTGAGTTGCTACTAAGCAGGCTGCTTGTGTTACCGACCTTCGTCTTTGATGAAGCACTAGCCAAAACGGCATATGTATGCACCTATATACTCGCGCATTTTTATAATGGTATACAGTGCAGTCCACTTTTGACGATAATGAGACAATGCGAAAATGCGATCGTTATAACAGATTATCGTTTTACCTGGAGTTTATTGCTTAGGCAAAAACTTATGGTCCTCTAAGAACTGATCGTTAAAGGCGGTACATCTTTATATGTGGTATCGTTATAAGTGGATTTCACATAGTACATTAGAGACCCCTTTCGAAATTTCGAAACGACGCATAGATCATATGCGGCCGCCATTAGTTGGTCATGCAGTGTGAGTACGCATTGTACACGACCGCTTCCTCAGCATTCGGAGTGAACTCAGATCGATGCGCATTCCACACGAATGCTGCGTCAGTGCTCGGCGCGAACTCGGAACCAATCACGGCCTTCACGCCAGAAGCGCTGAGACCAACTAATGGTGGCTGCGGATAATCAATGCATCATTTCACAATTTCCCAAAGGGTTTATTGAGAGTCAACCAGAAGCCCTTAAGAGCAAACACTAAAAGAAAAGTTTTATTGTATCCTTTTTCTAGATTGTGCACGTTTGGCACGACAAAAGCGGATAACACCATAGAACCACTAAATAAGATACACTTAGCAGTAAGGACATTTCAGCCATCTAATTGGTGCTGAAAATGATTGTTGCCAGTTATTCGGAGCTTTGTCTGAGATCGCAGGAAACGGGATTTCGTCCTCCAGAAATGTGAAAACAGTCCCCGGGACAGAGCATCACTTCTGTCGCCTGAGCTTCCTGATGTCATATCTATACCTAAGGCTCGGGGAGCCGCCTTTTCGAATTATAACGATCGCCTGTCCGTTTCCCACCAAGTCCGACAGCAGCCAACGCTATACGATCCGACGGAGCCAATTAAGCGCAATTTCGTCTGCTTTTTTTGCTGGGTTTTGTGGTGACCTCAGAACGCCGAGCTCCGATTGGGCCTGATTGAAGCTTAGTGTGGGTAGACCTAAAAGAAAGCTTCCTTGAGGAGGTCTACCCACTATCCTGCAATCAAAGCCAATCCGAGCCAATCGGAGCTTGGCGTCCTGACGTCACACCAACCCTCTGCAAAAGAAGCGGACGAACTTGCGCTGGTACTCGTCGTCTTTGTGCGTTTGTTAATACCCGCTATTGTAAAGCGGAGTAGAGGCACCAACATGCCTGCGCCCACGAGAAAATCGTGGAACGGAGTGCCGACGCTCTCAGTGGGGTCAATCTAGTAACTTTTATATATCTAGCAGGGTTCTCCTTTGCAGGTGTCCGCAGTGCACGTCATCTTTGTGCTGGTGGTGGTCGTGGCACTCCTTTTCGATGGCTCCAGCCCTTCCTCATTCACTGCTGCTCTGTATGGACATCGATAGTGTTCCTCGCCAAGATGGTCTACCAGCTGAGCTTCGTCGACGTACACGGCTGGCACACCAACTGTTCGGTCAGTTTGTTCGGGCCTCACACTATTATTATCTCGCCAAGAGCATATGCGATAAGCTCGGTGTGTCTATTTTATTATTTTGTCTCGGTTGTTTGCCCTTTTACAGCGGAGCTGTTAACGGCTAGTTTCCCCAGTATCGTGTCCGCGGACAGAAAAATGTCGACAGAAACCTCCAGACAGCTACCGCCATCTAGAAGTGACGGCGGCAACCAGACAAGTTGCCGGTTGTCTGGTTGCCACCGTCGCTCATAGATGGTGGTAACCTTTCCAGCCTTTCAACTCTGGTTTTCACCTGAGTGGAAAGGCTGAATTTCTATAGGCGTTGTCCTAGAAGTCGTCCTCGAGGTCGTTCTAGAAGTCGTCCTTGAGGGCGTCATAGACGTCGTAAAGATAACAGCTTGCTGGTCCTCTATCTTCACGTGAGGTGGAAGGGCTCTACATTTTTACGAAGACATTTTTGGAACGTGCGTTTTTGTAGGGAGAAGAAGAAGATAAGGGCAGGAGGAGAAAAAGAGAGGTTAACCAAGGCGGCCTGCCTCGGATGGCTACTCTGAGTTGGGGAAGGGGATGAGGAGGGTTTTGTAGGGGTGGCGATAGATTTTAGCGGAGAAATATCGACGTCACGTGATAATGTAATTTGGCACTTTTGCCAGAATTTGAATGGCGGTGGAGAATAAGTGTGTGTAGTCTGTGTGCGGCAGAGTCTGTAAGTGCCCCTTGGCAGTCAACTCAGTTCATATTCAAAACACGAAAATAAATCGCCAACGTTTTTCTCCTTGTCCACTGTCTCAGACTTGAAAAGAAAAAAAAATTTTCTTGGTATAACACATCTTACTCTTTTTTTCAGTCGATTATAAGTTGGTAGCATTTTAATCTAAGTCAAGAAAACGGGTTTTTAAAACGCAGCGCAAAAGCTATACGAATCCCACCAACTGCGTTTGCCAAACGTATATTTATACTTTGCTAACACTTTAACAATTTAGACCGATTTATCACCCGAAAAAACTTCACTGGTAAATCTCATTTTTACGTTTTGTTCCGGAGGCCGGAACGGAAGCCTCAACGTTCACGAGGTAGTCGCCAATCAAATTATAGTCCCTGCACAGGATAAGAAGCACGCGGCGTGGGGTGTCCGTGCTTCTCATTACTGCTCCCCAGCCAATCAGATTGCGACGTCAGCTGATAAGAAGGTCGAAGAACCAATCACGAAGCAAGAAGCGTAAACAGAATGAGCCACGCCGTGTGCTTCCTCAGATGTCAGTGACTCTAGATCTTATTATAATTGAGTAATATTTTCGCTTACAAGGATGGTGTATTATTTATTCCGTAAGGTGTTTGTTTTTCTTTCTCAGAGCGTGTACGGAATCGACAGCAACGTGACGGTGTTCCCGGCGCCGTTTAATTCTACCATTGACGGCCGGGTCTGGATTGGCTTCCAGAAGGTCACCGACCTATCTTTCTACAGCAAGGTGAGCAATTAGACCTTTCTGGAAAATCCCACAGAGCCTCTCGTCGACCCCACATTGCACTGACTCGTTCACACTCGCGTCGATACCTCCTGAAAGCGACGGTGTAATTCCTTCTCTCGTGCCGCAGCGAGTTGAGAGCAGAATGTTCTGTTGTCATGCTTTCTTTGCGTTCCGAAATCGCATAATGTGAAAACTACATGAACCGCTCCGTCTATTTATGGATCGATACTCCTTCACGCGCAGTAAACATCAGATTGCCGTACAGTGCATCAAAATAACGATGGAAGGCGCTGCGTATTTCCGGAATGCTTCATTGTGCGACTTCCATGCGCTCACACACTTACCGATGACGACGATTCACACGCGCGCTCGACATCTGGGGAATCACGAGCCAATACTTGGAAGCTCAACATCATCTTGTCGAGCCTCCATAAGAAAATGTCGAGAACACATAAGGGAACACCAAACACAACATTCATATACGGACATCGTCCTTGTCTGTTGTATTTCGTGATTGACCTGTGAGCATGTTTGATCAACACGCCTTTTCTGTTTTTTTATTAAAATTTTGCCTCGTTATTACTTAATAAAATTAAGAGTCCTCAGAGTCGTCATAAATACCTTTAAACTCTTTTTTTATAAGGTACACATTATAGTATTAAGCCTGGAACCGCTGGAAGCTTAGATGATTGTGTGTTGTATTTCGTGATTAACCTGTGAGCATGTTTGATCAAGAGGCCTTTCTTTATTAAACTTTGGCCTCGGTATTACTTTATAAGATAGTCCTCAGAGTCGTCATAAATACCTAAAAACGCTCATTATGTTTTTTTTTATATAAGAGTAGACAGTATAGCACCAAGCCTGGAACTGCTTGAAGCTTAGATGATTCCAGCATATTCTGGAAGCACCTAAATCTCCCAGGCGACGTTTTATTATTTCTCCATGGGGATGTAGGTACGTGAAGTATTGACGTTACTGGACAAAGAAGAGTACATATGTCAGAACCTTGCATTAGTGGTCGTTTTTTTTAAATTTCATTTCAACTTGATGCGGTGACCATATGGGTGATGTCGCTGCCGAGAACACAGTATGAACACTCCTTATTCGAAACTCTCCAAAAACTAACAAATGTAAGTTATTTCTTTATCCACAAAACTTGCATAAAGTATCTAAACACGCACGCAGGGAGACATGCTGCTCGGATACACGACACGCTATTTTGTGCCGTGTATGGCTTTAGAAAGCATCTGGGCTTTCGTTCTCTTACAGGGATACATCCTTCTCATCGTAGTGTTCTCGGTCACGCCATAGTTGGCTATCGGCAGCGCTTCTATCGCGCACGAAACCGTCTCCCCGAGCCGCGTCCTGGGGTTGTGTTTCCTTCGATAAGTCGCAAGAACGCCGATGACGGCATCAGAGAAGCCCTCAGTTCCTGCTGAACTACTTCTTCTACAAGTTCGGAGTTGAGACGGGCGATTGCCTTTTTTATTATGGGGTTTTTGTATCGTCCTGATTGCTTAACAAACACGTTTTGTGTGTACGTGCTTGTCACTCGTTTCCGGTTTTTTAGTTGCATATTTATGTATCATCATCTCGCCCGTGCGTTCGGACGGACTCCTTGAGGTTGAGATTCCGTCGCTGCTAGACTGCCCCACTGCACGTATGCCAGCTACGGTACCTAAACACCGAGCAAAACAATGTTTCAAAACACTGAAAACATTTTTTTTTCAAGACAGCCGAATTGGTGTTACACATTTGAGATAGGGAGGCCATAGTGCCGAATTTGGGTTCATATCTTAAAGAAGGGCAACGCAGGGTATAGACTGAGCACGTGTATACTGCGCCACTGTTTGGCCGGGAGTTGTATTCATTCAGTGAGAACACGAGTCCAAGCTGAACTCTGACGTCGTTGTGCAGTCTGGTTGGCCTCCTTTAGGTAAGACCAAAAGTTCTGCACGACGGCACCGCCTGACCCATAGGACGTGTTGGCTCGTGCTAGCATAGTAGATACCGTGAAAGAAGAGACGACAGATATCAGATGCGTCAACCAGAACTGTGTTCGAGGTGCGGCGTTTCTTTCTTTTTTCGTATGGGCTGAATATGTTGAATGAGGGAGCGTCCCCGAACTATTCCCGCTAAAGACAATGCAGAGTTAGAGTATAGATCATTCCGATGACACCGATAACAGTACCCGATACTGCACCGACGCTTTTTGGCATGCATCGTATTGTTATTGGGCAGCGATTGAACCTTGTAGGGGCGCCTTTATCAGAGTCAGTTTTTCCCTTCAGCCTGGTGGTTACCTAACACAGCATAACAATGAAATTAAAGCTCGCCTAGCACGGTCCTGGGCACGGAGTTTGCCTGCTTTGACCAGTGCTTTGCTCGCACGAGGAACAGCCTTCGAATCGTCATCTTCGACGTACCGCTAGAGGCGTGACTGTTCGATCTCCTCCCCAATCGAGAGTGTCGTCGTTGAAGAAAGTATCGGAACAACCGGCACTAAAACCCTGCTAAGCTTTCACCTTTTATTCTGGTTCCCACCCACGTTAGCCCCAACTCAACTCTATCCCACCTATCTCCTCGGGAGTTGGGCAACGCGTGACAATAGCGTGCGCCACTTGCCTCGCGGGTGTGCTTTGTGACGATGGTGAGCAGCATCGGCATACGCATGGAACGCGGTCGCCTCCGCAGACCTCCACACCTCTGGCTGTGCGGCATGGCTGCTGCGGCGGCGCTTCCTGGCCAAAGTGTGGGCCTTTTGCGTGGCTACCTTACCTCTGCTTCCGTGCTTCCGCTACGATACGCCATGGTCATAGGCATTCCTCCGGGACTGTGCACCGGTAGTGTTCGACAAAGTTGTGAACTTCGGTTTGGACTCTGGGCGCGCTTCTCTGCTTCGGATTCCCTAAAATTATACGATTATTGTTCTTCAAGAAAAAAAACGAATTAGTGTGTGAGTGTTTGATAAAAAAAAATCTTTTAACCTTTCCACTTTGGTGAAGGAGGAAGACCAGCGAGCTGCACTACCGGTGGGAATGAAGTAATGGTCGGCCGCAGAGTCCGCATGCCAGAGTGGAAAGGCTCGAAGGTTGCGCCATCTATGACCGACGGCGGCAGAAGCGGACAACCGGCAAACACAACACTCTGGGCAGCTGCCGCCATCTACCTGGTAGCCTGGCGGCAACCAGAGTTTGTGTCGTCATTTGCTTTGCTTGGCGGACACGATCCAGAGCCAAGTATAACCCTTAACAGCTCCGCCGTAAAAAGCGGATTAGAAGCTTTCGGTTATCCTAGACGGGAAGCATGTATACAGAAGACGGGGAGTACACGATGCAGTGTAATAGCACGGCAGGGTAGTGTTTTGGCAAGTTATCCGTGCGATGCCGATCACCCACACACTGAAATCGCTGCTGCGGTTTGTTCACATGAGTAAGTCCAAACTGGCTCATAATGCAGTTGATGGCGCACCATCATTGTGTTCGTCATGTTTCTACTATCATCGCTGAACCAGTCATAAGCAGAAGGCCCGGTGCACCTTGGCACCCCACGTAATGAGACAGCGGCATTGGCCGATCACTGAAGGACTGCTGGAAGAGACTTTAGAAGACGATTTTAGGCGGGACCTGTCAGTCAGGCCTGTAAGGGTTTAGGAGGCAAAGTTGGACAACACTTTGTCTGCATCGTGGCTTCACCTGTGCAGAATATCCCTGGTGGAACCCATCAAAGAATGCTCCGGAGACGGCTCTGTGGTTTTTCCTTCGGACTTCAAGAACCCCTTTGGCGTGGAAGCTGGCGTAAGTCGCTCGAACACAGGAGTAATTGGGCAGGTTTCAATATTGCGTACCAAAAGCAAGCAAGTGCTGTGCGTTTGCGTCGTGGTCCACGCTGGCATGCGCGTCGGTCTAAACTCCAGTTGAGCGCAGATTGGGCACGCACTCCCCGTGGGGAACACGCAAGTACGAAATACGCACCGTGCTTGCGTTTGCTCATATACCGCAATACTCAAACTCTCTATTGTTAGTTCGTCTTTTTCTTTTCCATAGAGCTGACAACATACTGGTATATCGTGCTTTAAATAGAACTGCGCAGCTAAAGGCGCGAACTTCCCGAAAAGAGCGTGGCCCAAATAGTGAGCACACATACCACACACACAGGCACATACGCACACATCATTTCATGTCAGTCATTGACCACGCTGGCGGAAAATAGCGCAGAGGCAAATTTAGTCATCTTAATTCTAACATCTGCTATGATATAGTTTGGTAACATGCAATGCATCTCTAATTGGAATGTGCCAGCCAGAGGCGAATATTTCCAAAAGGTAATTAGTGAAGTTCAAGTAATTAATTTGTTAATTATTACTGAACGCCTTGACGCCCGACGCGGTGGGAAACGTTATTCAGAAGAAGTCATATCTTTATTTCCAGGGCCGCAATTATAATTTTCCCGCAAGTTAAAAGAGCACAGATGGTCAACACAGGATATCATTGTGGCACGGACGCCTCAACAGTACACTGTGTCGAATTGTGTTGTACGGGGAGCAAATCAGAGTGTCTTTATCACTAGATATTTATGAGCTAAAATAAGGTACATACAGGTAATTTGAAACATACGTACTATTCTACGTACCTTGACTATTTGCCCACATAATCCCACCGGTTCCAGTTGCTGTTTGTCCCATCATGGCCTTTATGAAATTTGAATGCCTGGTGGAATGCGTCGGCTGACTGTGAAACTAACGTCCGACTGCTGTCTCGGCTGGGAGGCACTCACTT
>JAZHYW010030608.1:0-46343 GCA_037355805.1 Ixodes ricinus | reverse complement strand
TATTGCCACTGTGGATCCGTGCGGGGTGTAGAATAGGACGCCAAACAAACCAGTCAGAGACACGTTCTTGGCTCCGTAGTATAGTACAAGCAAGTCCGTTTGCTCCTTTCGCGTTCCTATGTTTTCCCGCCAAATGCGCCCATGTTTTTCGTTTTACCCGACCTCAACCAATGAGGTGGGTGCTTGACTGCCTCTTCACTGCGCGCTCTTTTTATTCGTTCTCTGTGTTGCCCTTTGATTGGCGTTGGGTTTTGGTGCACCAAGGACGCGTTTTGGTAAATTTGCTCGCCGTATTGCTCTCTCAGTATGCCTTGATGATCAGTACTCACTGCATTGCTGTCGAGGCATTGGGAAATTCAGCCGACTGTCACCCTTATAAAACGATAACCATGGTGCTGCCGTTTTGAAGCAAGCTTTGAACCACGAAGCTCGCGCCTGAAGTGGTATCTGGCCTTCAAAAACAATCCGATAAAACTCGCTTTCTTCTGCATGTTTCCCGTATCCGAGGTCGCGCGGTTTCACAAGACTAGGTTGATTAACCATGCAGATATTGTAACTAAGCTTTTTAAAAGGGTTCTTTATGAATGATTTTATTCAACGGGCGGTTCAATTATTACTAGCATGTCAAAATCGGGAAAGGAGAAACCTGTACTTGCTTTCTGTAGGTGACAAAGTCTGAGATAGGGTTCGGAGTTTGGCCAACGAAGCATCCCTTCCTGTCGTAGATCTCTCGGTTGGATCCTCCATTGTTCACTCCGGGTGAGGACTCGAGAAAGAAGACATACAACTGACAGCACGCGAAGAGAAGTTGTATGAAGTCCGCTGTATAAGAAAGTATGAAAAATCCAGAAAGGTTTACATAAAGCACGACATTCAAACGACTTTCAGCACAGTGACACACACGGCGACAAAAAATACGAGAGCAAATCAGAAAGTCTTCGCCCCCCTTTTTTTTTTTTAGCCAAACTTATGGCTGTAAATTTCGAAATCAACATATCCATTCCCAGCGGGGGACCTTTCTTGGACCGGCCCTGCCCGGCCTTGGCGAAAGCGCCGAGGAATTCTCGATGTGGACAACGTGGTTATCCTCCACGACAATGCGAGGTCACATGTGGTAATCAGAACCGCCGACAAGCTCCGGTCATTTCACAGGGAGAGTATGGACCACCCACCATACAGTCCGGACATCGCCCCTATTGTGATTTCCACGTTTTTGGTCTGCGGAAGAAGTTCTTGGCTGGACAGCGATTCACGTGCAACGATGAAGCCAAGACGGGTTCATATCACATGAGCGAATGACATTTTATCGAATAGCGACATTTGAGCGGATCGACGTTTTAGCGAATAACGGGGGCGCGCGCTAACCCATCCGCCACGCTGTGCTTTAAGCCGCTTCGCGGCGACAGTCTGCGGCGGCTCATTACAAAAATCAGCAGAACCCATCCTTTGGGAATGATTATCTACGTTAATGCGAATAGCATCAAACGGTGCGGAGTTATGCACGTTCGTCAGGTGGCCGGCACACTCTAGATACGCCAGCCCACTCTTGAGGCGATTCTAAATTTGTTGACACTTTCACAGCCCTGCGCACGATCTCCGCAGCCCAGCACGTGCGTTTGTGTCACTTAGGAAGGCGAGCAAAGCACGCGCCATACGCACAAACACTCAAAATGGTACCGACCAGACTTTCTGGCGTCTCAGCTAGTCTCAACCAACGGTACTTTAAACGGTTGTTTATATCTTTACCATAGGACGCGCTTTACAGCGCTGTCACAGCTACCGGTGGCGCGCGTTCCATGCAGGAGGGTTATTCCGCTCTCGTGAGGCTGAGCACGGCCGCTACATCACCCTCTCCCGAGCGCGGGAGAGGGTGAGCTAGCGGCCGTGCTCAGCCTCACGAGAGCGGAATGAGCCCTCGTGCATGGAACGCGCCGCACCGGTAGCTGTGACAGCGCTGTAAAGCGCGTCCTATGGTAAAGATATAAACAACCGTTTAGAGTGCGTTGAATGACTGCCTTCATAGCTCTGGTGAATGGGGTTAAAGAAAGAATAGGTAGGCTGCTTGAGGCCGAACCCGGAGGTTTTGGTTCACGGTGGGACCGTTTTAAGGAAGAAGTTAAAAGCAGTGCGATTGAAAGATCGTGCATTTTGAAAAGTCGTGAAAGGCAAAAAGAAAAAGATTTGCAATGTCAGCTTCACCTTTTGTTGGCTATAGAAAGCGCTCAGCCTGGAAAGTATACCAAAGAAATACGAGAAGTAAAGAGCCAACTTGAACTTATCGACATAGATAACTACCGTGGAGCGGTGATAAGGGCGCGAGCCAAACGATTGTGGGCGGGAGAAACTCCGACTAAGCGTTCTCTTAGCGATGAAAAAAGATACGCTGCAAAAAATGAAATAAGTGTCATCCAGTACGGCAAGGAAGTTACTCGAGACGAAAAAATAATTGAATGCGCCTTCACCGAATATTACCGTGGTCTTCTAGGACGCAAGATAAGCGTAGATGAGGGTTTTAAAACAGAGTTTTTAACACTAATGCCTAAATTAGATGACGAGGTTAAGGCAGGCCTTGAAGCACCGATTACTGTGCAGGAAATTAAAAGAGCCATCGATGACCTAAGTTCAGGAAAGTCTCCCGGACCCGACGGGTTGGGAGCAGCTTTTTATAAGGCCTTTAAAGACGGTATGGCGGAAGCTCTGCACCGAGTGATATTGGCCGCGTACGAGGTAAAAGAAACCCCGCTATCTTTTCGGAGAACCCACACTGTTTTGATCCCTAAAAGTGACGATCCCGTACAACTTTTGTCGGTAAAGTCTTACCGCCCAATAAGCCTGGCCAATGTAGACTACAAGATTTTTATGAAAGTTTTGGCAAGGAGAATGCAAAGCGTCATAACAACTATTGTTGGGCCTCACCAGACATGCGGCATCAAAGGACGCACGATCTTCACCAACATTCACGTGGCCAGAAGTATTTTAGAGTGCTGCGATGCTTTCGGAGGTCATGTAGCTATGCTACAGCTCGATTTGGAAAAGGCATTTGATCGGGTAGCTCATGACATTCTTTTCACTACCTTGGAACACGTGAATGTTGGTGCAGTCATTTTAGAAGGTGTAAAAATGTCGTACGCAAAGTGTTGCACGAGCCTTATCATCAATAAGAAAGTGAGTGAAAGTTTTGAAGTAAAATCCTCGGTCAGGCAAGGTTGCCCATTATCACCTCTGTTATTTGCAATTTATCTCGAACCCTTTTGTTTAAAGCTTATTTATAATCAAAGAATACGTGGTTTTAGGCTGGCCGCAAGTGAGGTCAAGGTTCTCTCGTACGCAGACGATATTGCTGTTTTTTGCGACGACGCTGAAAGTGTTAGCGAGGTTGTCCGTGATGCGTCTTTGTTTTGTAAGTTAGCGGGAAGTGCAATAAATTGGAGCAAATGTGTAGGCTTGTGGCACGGCAACTGGGAAACCACACCAGCCTTTTATCAAAACATCCAGTTTAATGTTTCGCCGCCCAAGTATCTTGGCGTGCCCCTTGAACAATACCGCGATACTACCGAGTATTGGAGGGGGAAATAGAGCAGTTGCGAGCTAAAACTACAAATTGGGGAGGCCGAGAACTTTCAATGTTTGCACGTTCAACAATTTGTAACTTGTTTCTGGTGGCAAAAATTTGGTACCTACTTCAAGTGCTGTGGATGTCGCGAGTGAATGTTCAGAAGTTGCATAGGGTTTTTGCTGTTTTTGTGTGGGGCTCTGGATGGGAGCGCACCAGTCGCACAAATTTATTTCGTTCGGTGCAAAGTGGTGGTTTGGGTTTGGTTCATCTGTTCCTTCGGCAGGTGGTTACTCGATTTATTTTTCTGAGAGATCAGAAGAATGCTTTCCTACGGACTGTGTTGCAAGTGAGACTGAGTGACGCCTTACCCGAATTTATCATTACCACTAGAAACATGCAGTGTGGGAGAGTACGCGGGTTTTTGTATGAAGTGGCTAAGGCATTTGACTTTTTAAAAGTGCGTTTTTCTTTAGAATATTTAAGCGTTGTCGCGAGGAAGCGTCTGTATAAAGATTTGGTTGATACGGTCTTGCCGATACCATTGTACCGTTCCTTATATAGCGAGGGTCCAGGTAAGGATGTCCTTAAAAGACTTAAAAGAATGCCGGTACGGCCATCCGTAAAAACCTTTTTTTTCAACTACATAGCGGAACGCTCCCAGTAAAGCCCTGGCTTCAGGAAAAAGGCATTTTCGTCCCTTGGTCTGTTGACTGCCTATTATGCAGACAACCGGAAACTGTCGAACATATCTTCTTAGACTGTTGGGATGCTATTTTTTTATGGGATATTCTACAACGTACTTTAAAAAAGGGTATGCCATTAACTGCGTACGGGATTCGCTTCCTTTCAATAGACAATGTGGGGGACTGCCTTACGACACGTTGATGCTCTTGGGCCTCCACAGTCTATGGCGGAGTAGAATGGATGTACGAAATGCTGAAGTGAACCCTCGTCAAGCCAGGGACTATTTTATAGAAAGTGTCATTCATTTAAAAGAGGTGTATGGAATGCTCAGTGAACAGCCTGAATGGCTGCCTGTTCTGGACAGGCTGGTTGTCATGAAAGAATTTTAAACCACGTACGCCTGCCGGGGACTGGCCGGCGTTATTCTTTACCTTTCACGTTTGTAAATGTGTGTTAATATGTGGCAATAAAGAAAAAAAAAAAGCCTTCATAGCTCTGTGGTTAGCGCGTCTGCCTGCTGATCAAAGGGTCAACGGTTCGAATCCCAGCCGGCGCCGGTCTTTTTTATTTATTTATCGACCCGCGGCGTAAGAGGTTAGATAGCCAGATAGATAGATACATAGACGAAAAGTGCGTGAAGTATCCAAAGAATGCTATTCGCATTAATATTCGCATTAAAATGTGAACCCATTTGGCCCACACGAAAACGCCGCTTCGCGGCGTCCGACTATTCGCTAAAGTGTCATTCGGTGAAACGTGGGCGTTCGCTAAAACGTCATTCGATCAAGTGAGTGCCTCCCAGCCAAGACAGCAGTCCGACGTTAGTTCCACAGTCAGCCGGACGAATTCCATTACAGGGGCATCTCAAATTTCATGCTGCGATGGGACAAATGTCTGAACCGGTGTGGGGATTATGTGGGCAAATAGTTTAAGGTACGAAGAATAGTACGTATGTTTGTAATTACCTGTATGTACCTTATTTTAGCTCATAACATCTAGGGATAAAGACACTCTGATTTGCCCTCGTACAACACAATTCGGACACAGTGTATTGTTGAGGCGTCCGTAATACAGTGACATCCTAAAGTTGACCATCTGGGCTCTTTTTTTAACTTGTGGGAAAACTATATTTAAAAAAGGGCCCTGGAAATAAAGATATGATTTATTCTGAATAATGTTTCCCAACGCGTCGGGCGTCAAGGCGTTCAGTAATAATTAACAAATTAATTACTTGAACTTCGCTAATTACCTTTTGAAATATTCGCCTCAGCTGGCACATTCCAATTAGAAATGCATTGCATGTTACCAAACTATATCATAGCAGATGTTAGAATTAAGACGACTAAATTCTGCTCTGCGCTATTTTCCGGCCAGCCTGAAACGAGATCGGACATGAAATGAGGTGTGTGCGCGTGCGTGCGTGTGTGTGTGTATGTGTGTGCTCACTATTTAAATACGCCTCTTTCCGAGAAGCCTCCGCGCTCTTTAGCTGCGGCAGTTCTATTTAAAGCACGATATATTAGTATGTTGTCACGCCTCTATGGAAAGAAAAGACGAAGTAACAATAGAGAGTTTGAGTATTGCGTATACGAGCAAACGCAAGCACGGTGCGTATTTCGTTAGCATTGCGTGTTCCCCACGGGGAGTGTGTGCCCAATCTTCAACTGGAGTTTGGCGACGACGCGCATGCCAGCGTGGAGCACGCGACGCAAACGCACAACACTTCCGTTTGCTTTTGTACGCAATACTGAAACCCGTCTAATTACTCCTGTGTTCCGAGCGACTTACGCCACAGCTTCCACGCCAAAGGGGGTTCTTGGAAGTCCGGAAGGAAAAACCACAGAGCCGTCTCCCGGAGCATCTTCTTTGATGGGTTCCACCAGGGATATTCTGCACAGGTGAAGCCACGATGCACACAAAGTGTGTTGTCCAACTTTGCCTCCTAACCCCTTACATGTTCGACTGACAGGTCCCGCCTAAAATTGCCTTCTAAAGTCTCTTCCGTCCTTCAGCGATCGGCAAATGCCGCTGTCTCATTGGCTGCGGGGCGCCAAGGTGCACCGGGTCTTCTCTGCTTATGATTGGTTCAGCGATGATAGCAGAAACATGACGAACACAATGATGGTGCGCCATCAACTCGTATGGTGAGCTGCGTTTGGACTTAATTAAGGTGAAACGAACCACAGCTGCGATTTCAGTGTGCGGTGACGCATCGCACGATAACTTCACAAAAACATCAATACCCCGTTGCGTTATTACACTGCATCGTGTACTCCTCATCTCTGTATACATGCTCTGTCTAGATAACCGAAAGTTTCTAATCCGCTTTTACGGCGGAGCTGTTAAGGGTTACTTTGCCCTGGATCGTGTCCCCCGCAAAGAAATGTCGACACAAAACTCTGGTTGCCGCCGTCACTCATAGATGGCGGTAGCTGTCTAGAGTGTTGTGTTTGCCGGTTGTCCGCTTGCCGCCGTCGCTCATAGATGGCGCAACCTTTCGAGCCTTTCCACTCTGGCATGCGGACTTGCGGCCGACCATTACTTCATTCCCACCATAGTGCAGCTTCGCTGGTCTTCCTTCTTCACCAAAGTGGAAAGGTTAAAAGATTTTTTTTATCAAACACTACACTAATTATTTTTTTTCTGAAGAACAATAATTGTATAATTTTAGTTAATCCGAAGCAGAGAAGCGCACCCAGAGTCCAAACCGAAGTTCACAACTTTTTCGAACACTCACCGGTGCACAGTCCCGGAGGAATGCCTATGACCATGGCGTATTGTAGCGGAAGCACGAAGCAGAGGTAGGCCACGTAAAAGGCCCACACTTTGGCCAGGTAGCGCCGCCGCAGCAGAAACATGCCGCACAGCCAGAGGGAGGTCAGCAGGGCGAACGCGTCCATGCGTATGCCGATGCTGCTCACCATCGTCACAAAGCACACCTGCGAGGCAGTGGCGCACGCTATTGTCACGCGTTGCCCAACCTCCTGAGGAGATAGGTGGGATAGAGTTGGAGTTGGGCTAACGTGGATGGAACCAGAATAAAAGGTAAAGCTTACAGGGTTTTAGTCGGTTGTTCCGATACTTTTCACGACGACACTCGATTGGGGAGGAGATCGAACAGTCACGCCTCTAGCGGTACGTCGAAGATGACGATTCGAAGGCTGTTCCTCGTGCGAGCAAAGCACTGGTCAAAGCAAGGCACTCGTGCCCAGACCGTGCTAGGCGAGCTTTAATTTCATTGTTATGCTGTGTTAGTAACCACCAGGCTGAAGGGAAAACAGACTCGATAAAGCGGCCCTACAGTTCAATCGCAGCCCAATAACAATACGATGCATGCCAAAAAGCG
The DNA here is from genome assembly GCA_037355805.1 of Ixodes ricinus. Lineage (NCBI taxonomy): Eukaryota > Metazoa > Arthropoda > Arachnida > Ixodida > Ixodidae > Ixodes > Ixodes ricinus. The sequence continues at coordinate 38,757 of JAZHYW010030608.1, read as the reverse complement.
TCGGTGCAGTATCGGGTATTGTTATCGGTGTCATCGGAATGATCTATACTTAAACTCTGCATTGTCTTTAGCGGGAATAGTTTGGGGACGCTCCCTATTCAACATATTCAGCTCATACGAAAAAAGGAAAAACACCGCACCTCAAACACAGTTATGGTTGACGCATCTGTATCTGTCGTCTCTTCTTTCACGGTATCTACTATGCTAGCACGAGCCAACACGTCCTATAGTCAGCGGTGCCGTCGTGCAGAACTTTTGGTCTTACCTAAAGGAGGCCAACCAGACTGCACAACACGTCAGAGTTCAGCTTGGACTCGTGTTCTCACTGAATGAATACAACTCCCGGCCAAACAGTGGCGCAGTATACACGTGCTCAGTCTATACCCCGTGTTGCCCTTCTTTAAGATATGAACCCAAAATTTGGCACTATGGCCTCACTATCTCAAATGTGTAGCACCAATTCGGCTGTCTTTGAAAAAAAAATGATTTCAGTGTTTTGTAAACATTGTTTTGCTCGCTGTTTAGGGTAGCGTAGCTGACATTAGTCAAGCAGCGACGGAATCTCAACCTCAAGAAGTCCGTCCGAACGCACGGGCGAGCTGATGATACATAAATATGCAACTGAAAAAACCGGAAACGAGTGACAAACACGTACACACAAAACGTGTTTGTTAAGCAATCAGGGACGATACAAAAACCCCATAATAAAAAAGGCAATCGCTTGCCTCAACTCCGAACTTGTAGAAGAAGTAGTTGAGCAGGAACTTGAGGGCTTCTCTGATTCCGTCATCGGCGTTCTTGCGACTTATCGAAGGGAACACAACCCCAGGACGCGGCTCGGGGAGACAGTTTCGTGCGCGATAGAAGCGCTGCCGATAGCCAACTATGGCGTGGACCGAGAACACCACGATGAGAAGGATGTATCCCTGTAAGAGAACAAAAGCCCAGATGCTTTCTAAAGCATACACGGCACAAAATAGCGTGTCGTGTATCCGAGCAGCATCTCTCCCTGCGTGTGTGTTTAGATACTTTATGCAAGTTTTGTGGATAAATAAATAACTTACATTTGTTAGTTTTTGGAGAGTTTCGAATAAGGATGTTCATACTCTGTTCTCGGCAGCGACATCACCCATATGATTATCACATCAAGTTGAAATGAAATTTAAAAAAAACGACCACTAAAGCAAGGTTCTGACATAATGTAGACTCTTCTCTGTCCAGTAACGTGAATACTTCACGTACTATACATCCCCATAGAGAAATAATAAAACGTCGCCTGGGAGTTTTAGGTGCTTAATGTGCTGTAATCATCTAAACTTACTGCTGCCCCAGTCTTGGTGTTATACTATCTACCTTATAAAAAAAAATAATGAGTGTTTTAAGGTATTTATGTAGACTCTGAGAACTCTTCTATTAAATAATAACGAGGCAAAATTTTAATAAAAATACAGAAAAGGCGTGTTGGCCAAACGTGCTCAAAGGTCAATCACGAAATGCAACAGACAAGGACGGTGTCTGTATATGACTGTTGCGGTTGGTGTTCCCTTATGTCTACTCGACATTTTCTTATGGAGGGTCGACAAGATGATGTTGAACTTCCAAGTACTGGCTCGTGATTCCATGGATGTTGAGCGCGCGTGTGAATCTTCGTCATCCGTAAGTGTGTGAGCACATGGAAGTTGCACAATGAACCATTCCGGAAATACGCAGTGCCTTCCATCGTATTTTCGACGCAATGTATACTGCGGGTGAAGAAGTATCGATTCATAAATAGACGGAGCGGTTCATCTTGTTTTCACATTATGTGATTTCGGAACGCAAAGAAAGCATGACAGCAAAACATTGTTCTCAACTCGCTGCGGCACGAGAGAAAGAATTACACCGTCGCTTTCAGGAGGTACGGCGCGAGCGTGAACGAGTCTGTGCAATGTGGGGTCGACGAGATGCTCTGTGGGATTTTCCAGAAAGGTCTAATTGCTCACCTTACAGTACACGTAGCAGAGCGCGTTGAAAGCTACAGAATACACAGAGTACAGAATGACGGAATGTATTTTGCTCACCTTGCTGTAGAAAGATAGGTCGGTGACCTTCTGGAAGCCAATCCAGACCCGGCCGTCAATGGTAGAATTAAACGGCGCCGGGAACACCGTCACGTTGCTGTCGATTCCGTACACGCTCTGAGAAAGAAAAACAAACCCTTACGGAATAAATAATACACCATCCTTGTAAACGCAAATATTACTAAATTATAATAAGATTTAGAGTCACTGAGCATCAGAGGAAGCACACGGCATGGCTCATTCTGTTTACGCTTCTTGCTTCGTGATTGGTTCTTCGACCTTCTTATCAGCTGATGTCGCAATCTGATTGGCTGGGGAGCAGTAATGAGAAGCACGGACACCCCACGCCGCGTGCTTCTTATCATGTGCAGGGACTATAATTTGATTGGCGACTACCTCGTGAACGTTGAGGCTTCCGTTCCGGCCTCCGGAACAAAACGTAAAAATGAGATTTACCAGTGAAGTTTTTTCGGGTGATAAATCGGTCTAAATTGTTAAAGTGTTAGCAAAGTATAAATATACGTTTGGCAAACGCAGTTGGTGGGATTCGTATAGCTTTTGCGCTGCGTTTTAAAAACCGGTTTTCTTGACTTAGATTAAAATGCTACCAACTTATAATCGACTGAAAAAAAGAGTAAGATGCGTTATACCAAGAAAATGTTTTTTCTTTTCAAGTCTGAGTCAGTGGACAAGGAGAAAAACGTTGGCGATTTATTTTCGTGTTTTGAATATGAACTGAGTTGACTGCCAAGGGGCACTTACAGACTCTGCCGCACACAGACTACACACACTTATTCTCCACCGCCATTCAAATTCTGGCAAAAGTGCCAAATTACATTATCACGTGACGTCGATATTTCTCCGCTAAAATCTATCGCCACCCCTACAAAACCCTCCTCATCCCCTTCCCCAACTCAGAGTAGCCATCCGAGGCAGGCCGCCTTGGTTAACCTCTCTTTTTCTCCTCCTGCCCTTATCTTCTTCTTCTCCCTACAAAAACGCACGTTCCAAAAATGTCTTCGTAAAAATGTAGAGCCCTTCCACCTCACGTGAAGATAGAGGACCAGCAAGCTGTTATCTTTACGACGTCTATGACGCCCTCAAGGACGACTTCTAGAACGACCTCGAGGACGACTTCTAGGACAACGCCTATAGAAATTCAGCCTTTCCACTCAGGTGAAAACCAGAGTTGAAAGGCTGGAAAGGTTGCCACCATCTATGAGCGACGGTGGCAACCAGACAACCGGCAACTTGTCTGGTTGCCGCCGTCACTTCTAGATGGCGGTAGCTGTCTGGAGGTTTCTGTCGACATTTTTCTGTCCGCGGACATGATACTGGGGAAACTAGCCGTTAACAGCTCCGCTGTAAAAGGGCAAACAACCGAGACAAAATAATAAAATAGACACACCGAGCTTATCGCATATGCTCTTGGCGAGATAATAATAGTGTGAGGCCCGAACAAACTGACCGAACAGTTGGTGTGCCAGCCGTGTACGTCGACGAAGCTCAGCTGGTAGACCATCTTGGCGAGGAACACTATCGATGTCCATACAGAGCAGCAGTGAATGAGGAAGGGCTGGAGCCATCGAAAAGGGAGTGCCACGACCACCACCAGCACAAAGATGACGTGCACTGCGGACACCTGCAAAGGAAAACCCTGCTAGATATATAAAAGTTACTAGATTGACCCCACTGAGAGCGTCGGCACTCCGTTCCACGATTTTCTCGTGGGAGCAGGCATGCTGGTGCCTCTACTCCGCTTTACAATAGCGGGTATTAACAAACGCACAGAGACGACGAGTACCAGCGCAAGTTCGTCCGCTTCTTTTGCAGAGGGTTGGTGTGACGTCAGGACGCCAAGCTCCGATTGGCTCGGATTGGCTTTGATTGCAGGATAGTGGGTAGACCTCCTCAAGGAAGCTTCCTTTTAGGTCTACCCACACTAAGCTTCAATCAGGCCCACTCGGAGCTCGGCAGATTACATTCTGAGGTCACCACAAAACCCAGCAAAAAAAGCAGACGAAATTGCGCTTAATTGGCTCCGTCGGATCGTATAGCGTTGGCTGCTGTCGGACTTGGTGGGAAACGGGCAGGCGATCGTTATAATTCGAAAAGGCGGCTCCCCGAGCCTTGGCTATATATATGACATCAGGAAGCTCAGGCGATAGAAGTGATGCTCTGTCCCGGGGACTGTTTTCACATTTCTGGAGGACGAAATCCCGTTTCCTGCGATCTCAGACAAAGCTCCGAATAAGTGGCAACAGTCATTTTCAGCACCAATTAGATGGCTGAAATGTCCTTACTGCTAAGTGTATCTTATTTAGTGGTTCTATGGTGTTATCCGCTTTTGTCGTGCCAAACGTGCACAGTCTAGAAAAAAGGATACAATGAAACTTTTTCTTTTAGTGTTTGCTCTTAAGGGCATCTGGTTGACTCTCAATAAACCCTTTGGGAAATTGTGAAATGATGCATTGATTATCCGCAGCCACCATTAGTTGGTCTCAGCGCTTCTGGCATGAAAGCCGTGATTGGTTCCGAGTTCGCGCCGAGCACTGACGCAGCATTCGTGTGGAATGCGCATCGATCTGAGTTCATTCCGAATGCTGAGGAAGCGGTCGTGTACAATGCGTACTCACACTGCATGACCACACTAACGGCGACCGCATATGATCTATGCGTCGTTTCGAAATTTCGAAAGGGGTCTATAATGTACTATGTGAAATCCACTTATAACGATACCACATATAAAGATGTACCGCCTTTAACGATCAGTTCATAGAGGACCATAAGTTTTTGCCTAAGCAATAAACTCCAGGTAAAACGATAATCTGTTATAACGATCGCATTTTCGCATTGTCTCATTATCGTCAAAAGTGGACTGCACTGTACCATTATAAAAATGCGCGAGTATATAAGTGCATACATATGCCGTTTTGGCTAGTGCTTCATCAAAGACGAAGGTCGGTAACACAAGCAGCCTGCTTAGTAGCAACTCACGTCAGAAATTGCGACCCCAAAGACGGTCAGGAGTACGACCTTGGCCATGTGGATCTCCAGCAAACGCCATACAACTTTCCTGCACTTGTACAGCTCGCGGACCAACAGCCAAAAAATGGATATCCATGAGCTCGTGCGCCCTTTTCCGCGACCTTGCAAAGACATGCGAATACACAAATGTTAATCGGACTATCGAAATCGGACAGCTTTAATACGCAGACGGAACATTCAACCTGCCCAGTGTCCGGTGCATGACTTGCTACTTTTGTTACGATTAGAATGAATATAGCTTTATTCAATTCGGCGAGAAACTGAAAAAGGAGATCAGAGAGCGCAGGGACGTGAGAACCAAAGGCAGCTAGGTTTCGGCATCCTCCCACTATCCTTCCAATCAGAGCCATCACCTCCTAGAGAGCTTTGAAGCCTGCGCGTCACGTGACAGGGCGTCAAGCCCGGGAAGCCTGCATGGGCGCTTGTTGGATGCAAGTGCCGCGTCAGCGTTCGCGTGGCACCGTGATAGGAAACGAGCCCCACGCGAACGATGACGCGGTACTCGCATCCAATCAGCGCCCGTGCAGGCCTCTTGGACATGACGTCATCTCACGTGACGTGCAGGCTTGAAAGCTGTCTAGGAGGCGCTGTCAGAGCTCGGCGCTTTGACGACCCCGCGGGCACTCATCTCGTCGTCTCTCAATTCGTCAAGTATAGCGCCTTTGCTCGCATGGAAAAAAAATATATATATATATATGCAAGTTTGAAATTTGGTTGCACGTCTGCTTCGCAGCAGGTCTTGCGGAAAACCTGTCAACAGACATGTCGACCTAGTATTTTATTACCACCAGAAGTATAAAGCGCGTCAAATATTGCAATAATTGTCGCAGAGGAGATTGTTATGCTCTTTAGTATACTTCTCTTCGCTCCGCGTGCTGCTTCGACCTATGTACAACCGACATTTATTAATGCGTTATACGCATTAGTATTTACATGGCAGCGAAAAGCTGACGCCGTCCGCCTCTGGAAAACACAGTGGAAAGGGAACCGCGCCGCGTAGAGAGGAGGAGAGTAGAGAAGGACAAAGGCGAGAGGGAGGCGACGTCACGGGGCGGAAGCCAATGGGCGCGCGCGGGAAACCGGTGACAGCGAAAGCAGCGTCAGGCAGCGGATGCCGCTGCTAAGCGTGCAAGGCGGGCGAACGAGACAGAGGAGAGGAAGCAGCGCCTAGCTCGGTTGGCCAAAATGCGACGCAAGAAGCGGAGAGCCGACGCGCGGGGTCTGCGTGCGACAAAAGGCTGGGGCGAAGCGCGTTCGGCGAGCCACCTTCGCCGGAAAATAATTGAAGGAAGATCCGCTGGTGGATTCTTAGCGGAATGCGTTAGCATGACCCTTGGGAAACGCCACACACGTCCTCCTTTGGGAAATGCTAACACTGACCCCGTAACAAAGCCAGAAAAAAAGGCAACAAAAAATAAACGAAGCAAGAGAGAAAGCCAAAAGAAAGCCTAAACAGAAAAGGAAGGGGTCAGCTTTAGCGTTTCCTTAAGGGTCATGCTAACGCATTCCCGTAAGGATCCACTAATGGATCTTCTCTTTTTACTTTAGAGCGGTCGGTAACCACACCATCAATTATTTATCAATAAATGAATTCTTATATCTTAAATAGGCCCCATCCGCCCTAAAACACGTTAAATATATATTTTTTTTGTTTATTCAGAATGCTCCTAAAGGTTCTCTAAGTTACGGTATTCCACAGGGAAAGGGGGAAGGAAGGGAGTACATAAGAATACTGAAAGTAAATAATGTAAGTATGACTGCAAAATAAAATGAACGAAACACGCCACAGCGATGAACAAGAATATAAGTTACACCTTGGAAAGACATTGAAATAACGGACCACAAGCCGATACCCAAGAAAGGGACGGGAAGAAGAGCCTTCGCAGCTAAAAAACACAACAAGTGGCTGGAACAACGTACAGAAGAAGAAAGAAAGGGAGAAATAATATACACGGATGCCGCGAAGAACACCGCGGCTGTTTCTATAGCATGGACAGATGAAACGGGGGACAAAATTGAAACAGCAAAACTCTCAGAACAGACGTCCGTCAGAGAGGCCGAACTGAAAGCTATACTGGCAGCTGCTGAAGACATTAAAGGAACTCTCCAGCCGGGCTACACGGCCCGAATATTCACAGACTCGCAGCCGGCGCTTAAAGGGGCACTGACACCCCAAAGGTCGTATTTTTTTTATTGTCTAAAACGACGCAAGTTGTAGTCATAATTACGCAAAAAAAAAACGCATCGCGAACAAAAATGTTCCCGCGCGCGCGCGCGCCATTATTTTTGGCGTTTAAATCTCCCGCCGCTACCTCCTTGCTTCTTATGATCGATGACGTCAAAAATCAGGAAATTTAGAAGCTTTGTAGGCGACATTTCTATACACGAACTCATCTCTGTTACGTCACGGCGCGGTGGTGGCGCGTCGGTCGCACTTCCGGTCTGGGGCTGTGGGCGGAAGGCCCCTGTGAGGCGTGTATTCCTGCGTTGTTTTGAAAGGAACTTGCCGAAAACATGCCTTTTCGTCAAACCGCCGCGACTGGGGCTGTGCCAAAAGAGTCGAGAAAGGTTTGAAGATCAGTTTTCATGTTCTCAGTTCGTCCGAGAACGTGGATATGTGGTAAACCAGACGCCGCCGGACCACAATTGCTTGGGCGGTAAACACTTTGGGTTGAATTTACGGATACTTGTGGACATCAGATTTGTTTGTTTTGTTCCAACATGAACGCCGGAAAACCGTGAAGTTGTACGGCCCACCTGCGGACTACGTTCAGTGCGTCTTGAAGTTCGAACGGCCGTCTGGTCGTTCGAACTGTCGTCTGCTCTTTCAAACGCTTCTGCTTGTCGTCTGCTCTTTTAGACGACACCGGCCCGTAGGCCGAATGTTGGCCCGGTACTTGCGATAAGAAGTAAGTGCAGGCCTCAAAAGACTTAAGTTTGAAGGTTGGTAAGCAGGCTCGACGTAAACAGTAGACACAAGGAGATGTTGATTATTGCTACCAGCGGCCGTCACCGACTTGTTATGCCTGATTCACTTCGTCCGATTCTGCTTGCGACTTTCAGTATCGACGTCGACCATCTCAGCTGCGGTTCACGCTTTTGCAGCCCGAGCGACGTCGCGACTGAAAATTGCGAGCGAAATCTCATCATGTGAATCGGGCTTTAGCGTACATTCTGCAGCGTCCACGCGGAATGAATCGCCGCATGTCAGATTATTCACGCGAAGTTTTGCGGTGTAACGAGCCTCGTTAATTTCGCTGACGCCGCTCATGTGGTCAGACATTGCCAGGAAGACGTAAAATCAACAATTCGAAAGCGATAAAGGGCATGGGGGACTCACACCGACGCCGATAACATCGCATTTCAATGGTTTGTTTATGGGCGACGGCGAGCTTGTTGCCCACACCCCCATCGCGCATGCGCGGCGCGGGTGGCGTCCGCTAGGGGCGCTCCGGGCGCTCCGGTTTGTTTGTAAACATGAGTTGGTGTATAACATTTAATAATGGCAATCGTAAAACATGTTTTTTAACGCAATTGCGAACGCACTACGGCCCTTCTTTTTGAAATACCAAAAATCAGAGTTCGGTGAGATGTCCCTTCCTAGATTTGTGTCCTCTCTTTGGCGGCGCTCGAGCAGATCGGCGTGTCGGCGAAGAAACCGGTTTTTCCCGCGCCGGCTCCCTTCTATCCCGCCAGCTCGCCTCTTCCTCGCATCGGGTCAGCGGAGGTCCGAGAGAAAGTCGAGTCGCAGGAGACCGCAAAATTTGACTGACTGCACTGCCGGGGACCGCGCGGGAACTTCAAATTCAGCATTTGGAAATTGTTTTTTTTAATTCACAAATACTGAATTCCCAAGTTTCGAATTTTGAGGGTAATGTCCCGGCACCGTTTTCAATCGTTTCGGATAATAAAAAAAAATATGATTTTGATGTGGCAGTGCCTTTTTAAAGCGTGCAGAAACTGCAGAACAAGAAACAGGACCGTTAAAAACATCAAATATTCGCGAAGGAGCTAAAAAAACAAGGCTCTACACTGATAATTGAATGGCTACCCGGGCACACTGACATCCCGGGCAACGAGAGGGCACACCAGGCCGCCGCGGAGGCAGCTAGCAGCACCAGCTCTGCAACTGGCCTAACCTCTCGGGAAGAAGCAACCGAGGAAACTCCCATTGACCCAGATGAAAGAGCCGAATTGGCAAAAGAAGAACGCAAACTCTACCTGAAAGGCCTTCTACTGACAGTAGAAGACCCAATCCCGCAAGGGTACACGAGGTTGGAGAATGTACGATTAAGAAGAATCAGGACCGGTACAGCCTTAACACCGGCAAGAAAAGCAACATTTACAAAAAAGGAAGAAGGACATGAAGACATCGACCCTGTGTGCAAGAAGTGCATCGCAGGAGGGTTGCTGACAACAACACACATGCTATGGGTCTGCAAGAGTCTAGAGAAATTCAGACAAGACGCATGGGCCCGCTAACGAGTGAGGCGAAACCAAGGAATTTAGAAGCCTGGACCCACCCAAAAGGACAGGCACAACACAGAAAGCAAATCCTGGATTCACTGATAAGTTTTATCAGGACATCCGGGGTTCATCAATTCATCTAGCCTAATCATCATCATAATCCCCACTCCCTACAACCCTCACAACCCCTCCCTCCTGCCTCAAGTTCACCAGACCATGGGCAGGCGAACCGTTCTCATCAATAAAGACAAGATTTCAATCAATCAATCAAACACGCCACGGCGATGAACAAGAATATAAGTAGACAAGATGGAAAACAACTAGATGTTATTGTCAGTGCACAAGAGTTGCAATTTTGTTAGATCATCTTCAGTCGCTGTTGTGCTGGTAGGTTACTCCAACTTGAGACAAATATCAATCTTAGTGTGTTTGTGGTTTTCTTTTTATGATTTCGGTGCTATTTGAGATTTGTTGCTAACTATAATTAGCCTAAACAATTTTTTTTCAGGAGGCGTATGGACACTATTTAAAATTTTACGGTCAGACGTGACCTACAAACATGCGAGCGTATACCAAGGCTATGAAACCTTTTACGATCCAAGCGCATGAGAATAACTACTTGAGGAATGTGCATTCAACACAACAGCTTCTTACTTGGGTCTGATTTCTTCAACGGGTTCTTGAAATGGCAGTATTGACCGCGCTCAGAAGCCCAACGCAACTTTGATTCTGTGAGAAAAAGAAGAAAAAATAAAGAAACAAACGAAACGGTACAGACATCGATAAATTGCGATTAACTCGCCAATTTTCAGCAATGACAATTTTTTTACACTTTTTTGATCCAGAAAAATGCAATAAAAGTGTAAACATTTTCTTGTTTGTTAAACACCGAGGCTAAAATGGTTGTCACGAGTTATAACAAAAATAGTCGGAATGTAATATAATTTAGGCCTCATGAAACCTTTATTAGAGCTGACTCCGCTTTAAATTTGTATTCAAGTAAGTCTTAGTCAAACGCTCCAGGTCATACCAGAACCACCATGAAATTACATTACGAATATAAAAGAAACATGTCAGAGTTGTATCAACAACTTCCGAAGTCCAGATTCAATTCTCAGCATTTATTTGTATTTAGCTTCCCCTGAATACCGGGACCACTTTTATGTCTGGAAACTGTAGTCCCGCAGCTTGAACGCTCTGCTAGAAGACCAAACATCTTTGCTGGCAGTACCTCGGTATTTGTCTGGTTTATGATTGATATAATTTTAGTTGTGTTAAGTATAGCCAGCTACGAAGCAGGCAGTTTTAACAGTCAATGCACCAAATGAAATTTATTTTTGTCGACAGATCGGGCGGCAGCTTAAAGTTAGTAACAAGGTTCCCCTTGGTCCGCTTTCAAGCACAGCGCCTGCAATGCAAGCACAGCACTTGAAATGCACTGGCAATTACTATCCGCGAGGGAATTGACCTCACTTTGAATGACGAAGTAAAAAAAAAAGTTTAGAGCTAAGAATAAAGTGACTGGACATTGTTCTTCAAGCGAGCGTCAGAAACGTCATACTATCGTATTCCAATGCAGACTTCATTTTTATGCCTTTTATTAACATTTATTTCAGTTTTGTTATTCTCCGCTTTAACTAATTGAGTCTTAGAATGTAAAAAAAAAAGCATGCAGGAACAAATTTTTTTTACTGCACCTTCCAGCACGTGCACAACAAAAAATATACAAATTGGACTCAGAAATAACCGGTCTGATATTATTTTTAACAAGGCGCTATAATGAAATCTTATAATTAACATCAGATCTGTAAATAAGGTGAAGACACTAACTGCCATAATAGAGTGTACTAGAGTGGAAGTATGTTGTGACTGGGCCCAGCATTACGTATGAAGGTGTGGAACTGCGCGTAAAAAAGTGGAATCGCGACGGTGCCTCTTTGAGTCTCAAACGTCACGACAAGGCACATGTCCGGACGTTACATCAAAACGCGGCTTTATGGCGATGATAATTTGATGCACGTTGATGGAGCGATAAGAATAAGAATATAATGTCATGTACACTTCGAAATTGAGGGGGGGGGGGGGCGGCATCTTTTGACTCCCCTGTTCCGACGAAAATGCAATACGTGCATCATTATTATACATCATAATGCGACTCATGTAATCACTCAGAGTTTAAAGGGACCGTGCAGCGATATTGGGTAAAACAAACTCGTAGGCGTTACCGAAAAAAAAACACGAAATACGCTACTCGTTGTTTGCAAATAAAAGGAACGCATGGGCAGCGCGGAGCCCACAACGCTAATGCAAACGCACAGCGCTTGCGTTTGATCTTCTACGCTTATTACACAACAGTAGAGTGTTTACAAGCAGAAACTTAACATAATTAACATATCTATCTGTATGGCTTCACCTGAAAACTGACAAAAAGAAAAAAAAAAGCTCGAAGAAAAACGCAAAAATTGATGTCTTGGTGCGTAAAAACACAAAATAAATTTTGAAGGGGATTTCTTTTTTAAGTTTTGGGACGATATAACGAGTAAGATAAATGTGTTACCCGTTACTCAAAATAAGTAACTACACTACACTACACATTACTGTCTTGAATAAGTAACGAGTACAGTTTGCTACATGAAGGGCGATTCACACACTTGCTTTGAGTCTGACCGAGTGCGACTGCAACGGATTGCGACGTTGATCCTCTTACGGGTTGCTGTGACAACAACTGCGTCGGCTTCAACAAAATGGGGTAAAAACGCACGTGTGTGAATCGCCCTTTACAGAAGAGCGCAACGCGTTACTGCCGGCACTAGGTACACTCTAAAAATAGCCCACGCGTCTACTTTCTCCCACAACACTCGGAGAACCAATCACTGCAACTTACGAAGACAGCTCAGCCAATGACGATGCCGAAATATATGCTTAGACCGAAAAAACGCAGTCTTCATACGAGCTTTGGGAGAGAGCACTGACCAGCTCCAACCTCGATGACCAGCTCATGCTCCTGTCGAGGGCTGTGGAAGCAGGGAAAGCTCAAGGCGCGCCTTGGACTAAGGACTCCTCCCCATCGCTTTCTCATAATAAAGATGTTTATTCCCTCTCTCTCCGTCAGTTGCGGTGATTGGCTCTCCGCATGTTGTGCGGGAAAGTAGACGCACGGGCTTTTTTAGGGTGAGGAATGTTTCTTACTTTACACAAGCTTATTGGCATTGGTGGGACCCAAGTGTACTCGCACGCAACATGACTGACCCGGAGGCTTCTTTGCTGAGGCCTAATTTCAGGCATAAAAGCGGGCGGTTTCTTTCAGTGTATCTCCTTTGCAAAACTCGACGACGAACTTGTGGAGATCAGAGTATTGACATTGCCGACAATTACGCAATCCCCTGGATTTCGTCATCAAAGCTTTGTGATCCCCGCGATGACGATATTTGACTGCGGCTCTCACTGCGTACACAAGCACTGCGTGAGCATTCGAACTGAGCTCGTGACTAATCAATGCCTAGACATGCATTCAGGTAGTGGCTCGTGCCCACTCGCTGCGATGACTGGGATAACCGAACTTTAACAGTGTGTGGAGCTCAGCGCGTGCCTTGTGCTCTGCCAACCGCAGCCCGTGGCTACGATAAACATTGGCGGCATAAAATCGGCTTCAGATTACGGGGCCTCTTGTTTTATAGCTACGAGTTAAGGGAGTGAACGCTACTCGGTTTTAGTCAATTTCTTTTCTGTGACTACCAATGGATAGAAAAAATTACAGGAGGACGCTTAAGCTTCGCCTTTGAGAGTGGAACGCGATAGCGAAACATATAAACATGAACTCCCTCTCGTTCCCAATCAGTGCAAACGTGTCTGCATCGTCAAACCCCACCCTAGAGTGGTTGCCAAATTTTGAAGAACTGAAAGGTTTGAGAGAGTTTTAATCCTATTCCACAGTAGCACTGCAATCTTTGTTGTACTGGAGCGTAGTAGCTGGATTTCATTTGTATGTGTCGCGCGTCTCTGTAAAAACACCGGCAATAAAAAAAAAGTGTCTGCATCGTCAAATCGGTAGCGTGTCTGGCTCGCAACCGAAGAGTCGTGGGTTCGAATCCCCCCGGTAAAATTTTTCGAATTCTTCTTTAGGACAAATACATTACTTTATAAAGTGAAATCAGTTAAAACATGCGGCGACCTTTAATTCACACTCCATGTCATGTTTTAATAGCTTTCATTCCACGCGTGATGTCACGCTTACGTTAGCGCTGTGGGTTGTTTGGAATTCCCGCGCGAGGTCATGCGGCTGTGACGTCACCCTATCGACCAATCAGGATTTTCCCGTCACAAGGCCACCGAAGCTGACACCGGCTTTTCTGCGGCACGAGCACCTTAACGCTGTCCCGTTAAAAACAATAGCAAAAGATTCAAGAAACATGGCTAACTCGTGTTTCATGGCAGGTGTAAATATTGTTGTCCAGAAGTTGTTTACGGAAGGTGTAAACATTGTTGCATCGCCCCTAGGGCGTGGCGAGTCTCGACCATCTCATTATCGTTCCGCAGCGAATCATATTGGGTTATTAAACCATAAGAGCACCGAAGAACTGATCACGAAGCAAGATAGAGATTAACATAATAAGCCACACCCTGCGTATTTTAAACAGTCGCCTACTATAGCTGGTGTAACGAGCTTTATATATGAGGACTCGCTAGCACTTGCTTTTGGCGGTCAAGGCGTGTCGTGCAACTTGTGGAGCATATAGTGCTGCTTGTGCTCCGGCCTCGTTGGCAGTGGCATCCTGAAAAGTTTCTGAGCGGCCGCTCTGGGGACAAGCGTCAGTCTCGGAGGCCTCTGGCACACGTAGACCTGAGCCCGCAGTTGGCGCGTTAATTTCTTCCTCGGAACCACGTGGGGAGCTGCGAAAACAACCGCGAAGGGGTGTGGTAGGTTATTGTTAAACACTTATTTCTAAATTGAAGGCTTACGTACAACCTCGGTTTTCTGCAGGGAAGAGATTTAAGCCTCTTAGCGCTCCCTTTTCCTAAGCTGCTAGGATATTCAAGCTTGAGCAAGGTAAAAAGTGTGGAGAATATAAGAAAGGAGGAGGCGGGCAAAAGCGTAAAGCGCAGAAGTGTATACGTCGGCTTTTGACTCTACCTTAAGAAAAAGATCGCATCAGGTTCTAACAAGACTCGGCGTATACTATATCATGGACACAGCTGGCTATAACATCGCCATGCGCTGTGGTGTCGTCTGCTTCGCGCCTAACAGGCGACCAAATGAGGGTGTGAAGGCAAACTGGAAAGGCTATCAAACTCCGAGATGAATCACAAAGTGTGATTCCTCTCTGGAAGCAATGTCCGGAGCGCGAGAAAGTCACCACTCGTGGGTTATAGCCAGCTGTGTACATGATAATGCGTACCTGTCTTCAAGTTTTCTGTCAAAGACGTTTCAATACAGGCTATCATGAGTTTATATATGTATACAAGCTGACTCGTCGCTGGAGTTAGGTGATCCAGCCTAATTCCTCTACAAACGCTGTTTGCTTGTTTTTTCGCGGGAGGTGTTTTTTTTTTTGTTATCTGCAGACATCTACAAATGACACCCAGTATCTTTATGCTCCACAAAACAAGGACGCACTTCAAGGGGAGTGCTTGGAGCTATAAAAATAGGTCTAAGAAAAAAGCCGGAGGGGAGTGCTCTTGAAACAACATTTCACACATAAAAAAGGTCTGCCTCACTAGAGATTTGTTTATAAGATTACGTTCAAAACTACCACCAGGAGGGCCAACCCGCTGTTTTGAGTCTTTACGCATCCAGGACATTTTTGTCCACCGTCTTCTACGTGGTTGAGTGCTGGTTCAGCGTCGTGCTCTTTTGTTGATTCCGCTCTGTCAAGGTTCCCTGAACATCTGACTTAACGAACGATAAAGTGCGCAAACTATTTCACTCTGAACCACGGTAAAAAAGAAAGACAGATGCGTCTGAACGGCGTCGCCTCGCCATGGAGCAAGCGTGGCGAAGGGTGTCTATAGGCATCTTAATCGGCACCACGGCGCTGACGAGAGCCCATCGAGGAGTTGTCCTTATTCGCGCACACAATTATAGGCCTCGCGACGTGTGCCCACGCCCGTGCGAAGGCCCTTAAACCGACGATGCCCTGCCGGGAGATGCGCAAAGGCCAAGCAAACCTTTGGCGACTTAGCTGGCCTTGTTCAGACACCTCTCTTCCTCAGAGTTAAGAAAGTGCTCGATGCGTTTCGAAGTGCTCGCATTGAGTTCTCGTCAACAACTACGATTTTGCTCAGTTCCCGGCCTCGGTACCTGCTCAACTTTTTCTTTGAGGTCAGTGAACATCTTCTACGCCACTAGAGTTTCAAACCCGCCCCTCTGCCCGGTATTGACCTAGCAGTGCGCCACTTTTCACCTCGGCCAGCGTCAGCGACGCGCTAACCCTATAGTTCGTGAACGTCACCGTGACTACCGACGGTGGCGCGTGCCCAGCGTTTTACCTAATCTCTGCGTCCTACCTTCCCATGGACACTGCAGACGATGGAGTCGGCTGAACCCCCGCCAATCTAACGCCAGGCATGCCCTCACCCCGGACCATAATCGTGAAGCTCACGAACAACACAAACTGGGTATCTTTGAGCCCAACCACCCACAGCCAAGTCGTCCAACAAGCGGCACGCCTTACCAAGCAGGAATGTCGCGACACCTTCATCAAGATGCGATCTCGTCAAAACCTCCTGGTAGTGAACGCATATCGCGACTCCGCGGCCGCCAAACTCCTTGGTCTTCAGCAACTCCCTCTCCAAGCCAAACTGCATCCCGCCAACACGCACGAGTCCAACAACCCGAATTACGCTCAGGGAATTATCAACGGAGTATCTCTGGATCTCACTGACGGCACCACCACTCAGACTTCTACATCCCCTCCCGTAGAATTTATCGATTCCGCCGCCTACGCCAAGCGGCCTCGCTCCTTGTTACCATTGAAGGACCTACTCTTTCTCGATATGCCATCCCCTGTTCCACAGTCTGCAGGCTATACTTACCACGCCCTAACAGCCAGCAGTGGAAGCACTGCTTCAGCCTCGGACATTGAAGCCTTGTATGTCCAAACCGAGCCGAGTTTGTGCACTTTGCTGCATGTGGCTCCCGCATTCCTACAGACCAAAACCCCTCCGACACGAGCCCGATCCGTCACGAGTACGACTGTGAGCCCCGATGGCTCAACTGTAACGGGGAACAGGCAGCCACACACCCCTCCTGCCTTTCACGCCTCGAAGCAACATAGTTCCCACAAAAACAAACCAGGGCCGGGCCCCACCGGAATGCCCATACTCAAGGCCATCCCACCCTAGACACCAAAGTTGGCAACTGTCCCACCTTGTCCACCTCCAACCGGTTTGCCTTTTTGGCCTCATCACGCAGCCGCAGCAAAGAACCTGCCCAAGTCGAACCTCCCCGTGGCTCCAGGACCCTCAAACGCAGCCGCCCCCGAAAAACTAACACTCTGGCGCCCCCTCGACCTCCCCGGTGCACAACCTCCAGCCACTCAGACGCTCCAGATCCTCCCCACGCCAGAACTCCACATCGCACGATATGCCCATGCCTTTGGCCGGTGTTTTCGGTCAGGCCTCCCCCCCCCCCCCAACAAGAGCTCAAACGGCTCAACGGCTCAGACTGCACCCCTCTACCCACCTCTACCTCTCCCGCCACTCCCCCTTCTCCCCCTCAAATCACAGAACCGATCATTTCACAAACCGACATACAACAAATTGTACGAAAGGTTCAGATTTTCCCGTCTCTCCTTCAGCAAAGTATTACTCCCCCTCCTAAATTAAGCTCTCGCCCCTTTCCTTAGTCTTCTCAAAGATCTCCCAGCTCGTATCGCCGTACTAGAAGAGGGCCATCTTTCCCAAAACCATACACCTGCCTTGCCCAAGATCGCAGTCCTGCACACCATGACTAACACATCCATGGCTCTGAACCTTCCCCGCATGCAGCAGTCTCTGATCATCTGGCAGTGGAACTAACGGAATCCGCAAGAAACAAAAACCTCCTCCTCAACCATATGACTTTCACGGACACCCAACCGGACATCCTCGTAATTCAAGAAGCTGGTAGAGCGCCCAACTTACGAGACTACGACATGTTTTAACAGCCAAGCATTACCCACCATCGTCAGGGTACTGCGGATGAAAGCACCACTCCCACCAAGACACTCACCTACGTACGCAAAGGCCTCCCCACCACCCAAGAAGATACTGTGCATGTCAACAGCACCTCTCGTAGGTGACCATCGTCTTACGATCATAAATACGTACTGGACTCCTAGCCAACCCTCAACGCCCTTCTCGCCGCTACAAACCTTCCTCACCACGTCAAACGTTCGCAACACTGTTTTCCTTTTTGAAGATTTTAACCGCCCTCATCCCGCCTGGGGCTATGACCGCGTGGTACCGCTAGGCCGTAAATTGCCCTCTTTCAGCAGCAATCACCACTTCACTCTCCTAACGAAACCGTCTAGCCCAACACGCTTAGGCACGGTTCAAGAGTCGGACACAACTCCGGATCTCGCATGGACTCGCGGACCACTCCGAGCGATTTAGGAGAACACCCTTGACTGTCTAGGCAGCAATCATCAGATCCTGGAACTGCGCCTCCAAATCAGTTCCCGTCTCCGTCGTACTACTGCCGCCTATCTCCGGGCCAACCTTACAGGCTGGCCGAAAGCACGAGCGGATCTCGATGCCGCCAACACCGACACCTTGTCCCCAGAAGCCTGGACACCACGATAGTCGCCATGATCCAACAAAACACCAAGCAGATCGCGCGCACCGAGGACCAGCCTCACGTCGACAGCCACCTCCTCTCCTTATGGGATAAACGTTGCTACTTGATCAAGCGCTGGCGCCACCATAAACACACCACCACCCTTCAAGCCTAAATACATACTCTCAACTACGAATGCGAAGAATATGCTGACCGCCTTGCCATAGAGCATTGGCTTGACCTTTGCAACAAGTTCAATGGCCAACTTCACACTCCCTGGGTATAGGACCTTTTCCGCTCTTTCCTTGGGCAGGCCAAACCTCGACACACCCTCCAAAATCTGCTTCTGGCTCAACAACTTGAACCTTCCAACCTCATTGAGGATATTCGCAATACGTTCTATCTCCCTTCCTTACACCCCGAACCCAGCGTTTACTACATTTCAACCCTGCCTGAAGACATAGACACTGTAATTAACTAAGAGTTTTCTATCGGCGAACTCTGGCTCGCCATGCTTCAACTCAAACGTCAGACATCACCTCTAGATCCGTAACCTTCCCGAAGCTAAGCTAAAATCGATGAATTGCTGACACGCATCAACCGCGTATGGCTAGACGGACGCCTCCCACAGGAATGGAAAGCGGCTTATGTCATCCTGCTTCCTAAACATGGAAAGCCCACGACCATTTCAGCAAACCTTCGCCCCACTTCAATGACCTCATGCAATGACAAATTCATGGAACAATTGAAACCGCCTTGATCGGCACCTCGAATCCCGGAAGCATCTTCCGCACACCCTGGTCGGGTTTAGAAGACACGTTTGTACGCAAGACGTAGCCCTGCGCATCCAGAAACATGTCTTCGCACTCCCGAGCACCGCCCGACTCCGCACTATTGTCCGAATCAACCTTAAGAAGGCCTTCGATAACGTTACTTATGCCACCATCCTATACAACCTCCAAAAAACTCAACCCGGATGCCGCCTCAACTGTATAAAATATTTCCTTTCCGAACGTACCGCCCAAATCATCGGACCCGACGGCCAACCACCTCCTCCTTCCCCATCTCATGCGGCACACCACAAGGCTCCATATTATCCCCAACTCTATTCGTACTAACCATGAAAAGCCTCCGATCTAAACTTTCATCTGTTCCTGATCTGAGCCACGCCAACTACGCTGATGACGTCACTATCTGGTGCTCCCGCGGCAACCCGGGTACACAGGAACGTACATTTCAAGACGGCTTATACATTATCCGAACCCACGCCCAGTCCATCAGTCTCGAATGCTCTCGCGAAAAATCGGAATATGTCATCGTCACGGATGAACACCGAAAAGAAACAGATTTCTATCGATCCCTCATCCGCCTCAACGTCTATGGCCGCCCAATCCCCCGTCGGATTCACATCCGTATTTTGGCTTCATATGGCAGGAAGATGGGAAGAGCACAGTGGACTGCAGCAATCTCCAAAGAAATCCACGTTTATATAACATGCTCCGCAGAATTTCCCGCCACACTCACGGCCAGAAAGAACACGACCTCCGAAAGATTGTGGAAGCGACCGTCTATTCCCGCGTTCTATGCCCTGCCTTATTTAACCCTCATGAAAACCCAATACACCAAACTGGAAACCGCCCTCCGAAAATTCCTCCGCACGGAACTCGGCGTGCCCACGTACGGCCCAAGCCACCTCATCACAGCCACTTCTCTTCACAACAGCCTCGAGGAAAAAGCGAAAGCCCCCGTAGGTACGCAATACCACCGACTCACCACGTCCGAGCAAGGCCGCGCCATTCTGTCCACCCTCGGATACCCAACTGCCCACCTTTCTCCCCTTCCCAAAGAACCTCCATCGTGGGACACGATTTCTCGCATTGCAGTCAAGCCCATCCCTCGGCACATGAATACGACCATGGACCTCGGAAGACGCCAAAGCAGAGCTCTTCAACTTTCCCTGCATGATTTATATTACACGGACGCCGCCTTCACCGACGGCATCTCTATCACCGTCAAAGTGGGCCCCAAAAGAGAGACACGGTCCGACACCACGCACATGAACCCTCCCCTACAACGACAGAGGCACAGTCCATAGCAGAAGCCATCCTTTTACAGCCCCACTCTACCGACTACATTACTATCCGCTCAGATAGTCAATGACCTGTAGCGTTGGGTCCCGGCTCGGGCCAACGACGCCAAAGACGCTAGACAGTGGCACGCTCCGAAGACCAGCCAAAAGCCCCGAGGAAATGCACCCCATTGCCCGTTTAAAGCGATGACAGTCCTACCTTCCAAGGAGTGACGTCTTTCTTGTGGTCAATTCACGCTGAAGTGTCCTTTCACGTTGCAGTGGTGACACTTCGCTGACTTGGCTGGACAGGCCGACCTTGGATGTGACGCTTGCCCGCAGAACAAACACCACTGGCCGCTACCTTGTCGAGGCGTCTCGACGCCGCGACGAGTTGAGTTTTGTGTCTTGTACCAACCCTGTGTTGAGCTGGGCTTCTTGAAGACGAAGTCCACAAGCCCAGCTCGACACAGGGTTAGCACAAGGCGCAAACTCAAATTGTCGCGGCGTCGAGACGCCTCGACAAGACAGCGGCCAGCGGTGTTTGTTCTGCGGACAGCGTCGCATCCAAGTTCGACCTGTCCAGCCAAGTCAGCGTAGTGTCACCACTGCAATGTGAAAGGACACTTCAGCGTTTGCCACAAAAAAGCCGTCACTCCAAGGGAGGTAGGACTTTCATCGCTTCAAACGGACAACGGGGTGCATTTCCTCGGGGCTTCTAAATGGTCTTCGGAGCGTGACTCTGTCTAAAGTTGGCGTCATTGGCCCGAGCCGAGGCCCAACACTAAATGGTGTCAGAAGTGGCCAGTTCATTCCGCACTCCAGCAGGCATGAAAGGCGACGAGTGGACGCCCCCTTCATACGGCATGTTCGCCGTCCAACAGCCGCCAGCCTTTAATTTTGACAAGACGGCGGAATGACCCACATGATCGCAAGCTTTCGACGACTACCGGTTGGCGTCTGGCTTGAACGAGCGTACCGAGGTAGCCCAAGTAGGAACTTTGCTGTACACGATGGGGCGACAGGCAAGGAAACTTTTCTATACCTTTGGCTTGTCAGCCGACGACGAGAAGAACTACCAGGTCGTCAAAGAACGACTCGACAGTCGCTTCGTTACAGCCCGCAATATTGTGTATGGAAGCGCTAGCTTGCACCACCGCAGCCAGAAGCCAGGCGAGACTGTTGACCAATTTATCACGGCTGTGCACACTCTGGCAGAGGTGCGACTTCCAAAACTTCAACGAGCGGATGATTCGGGAATCGGGACCCCTTCGTCGTCGGACTTCGGGACGCGAAACTGTCCGAAACCCTCCAGATGGATACAAATCTCACGCTGGCGACAGCGCTCGCCAAAGCGCGACTCAAGGAACTTGTCCACCAGCAACAACAGGAACTTCGACCGGGGGCCGGTGACAACGCAGTCATCTCGGCAGCGGAAAGAGAAGTGGACTTCGTCGCCAAGTTGCCCAGCTCGACAAAGGGTCGGTACAAGACTCAAAACTCAACTCGTCGCGGCGTCGCGACGCCTCGACAAGGCAGCGGTCAGCAGTGTTTGATCTGCGGCAAGCGTCGCATCCAAGGTCGGCCTGTTCAACCAGGTCAGCGAAGTATCACCACTGCAACGTGAAAAGATCCTTCAGCGTGGTCTGCTACAAGAAAGCCATCAAACCTAGAAAGGTAGGACTTTCATCGCTTCCAACGGACAATAGGGTGCGTTTCTTCGGTGCTTTTGGTTGGTCTTCGGAGGGTGACTCTGTCTAGCTCGTTGGCGTCGTTGGCTCGTGTCGGGGCTTGACGCTACAGGAGCCCTCGGAGACTCCTCAACCAACTCGGTACCGGCGCCCATCAAACACGACCTGACATCCTACATGGCTGCCCACCTTCATCTTCACGTCTTTTTTGAGTGGGTCCCCGCCGCCGGACACCAAGGAATCGCATAGAACGAAAAGGCCCACGCCCTTGCTCGCGCAAACCATACTCCGAGCAACCCTGAATCCTGGCTCCCGGTTTACAACTCGAAAGAGGAACGTGCCGCTCAACGCAAGGCTCAACGACAGCGCCTGTAGTATATCTCCGCCTTTTCCACTGCACCCTTCCCCCTCCCATCCCTAACTTCTCACGCTGCGAGGGTACGTGCGTTCGCCAGGCACAGACATTCTCTCTGCCGTGCGACTTCATAACTCACACATGAACCGCCGCGGAACCCCCACTGTCAGGTCTGTGGCGCCTATCCCGAAACCAGATGCACCTACTGGTCTCATCCTCGCGCCCAAAAATCTCCCCACTTTCTCCTTTCACATCTCCTCTCTCCCACATTACCTTTACCTAGGATGGCTGGGCCACTCACCCCTCGGACCTCCGCCCTATCCTCTGGCCTCACCTAGCGCAAAACATCTCCCATGCGCGGGACCCCTTGACTTCGACAACACTCCCCCAAGCACCGACATGACCCGCCAAGGCCCCCGAAGGCCTCACCCTCTAGTAACCACTGCCCGGACATGGGTAACTTGATTAAAGCTTTTTTTTTTTCCTTTAACGTGCCTTAAACTTCAGGTGCTTAACGAGTGAATGTTTTTATGAGCTGCAGTAGTGTATAAACATTGAATAAAAGTAAGAGCATCTCACGAGTATTTGAAGTTGTCTTCATTGAGCTTGATAAATTCATCGTGAAAATAGTGTAGCTGGATGATGGTGATAATCAGAAAGAAGGTCGGCGTTAGTAGCTTGAGGAAAAGCGTGCCCGGGTCTGCCTGGTACACCTCCAGACCAATGTCTTTTTGACTGCAGGCGCGGAAGGAAAAATTAGGCTCTCCCATCAAAGTTGACATCTCGAACTAATTATTTCTTAAAGATGTCAAAGATCAGTGCGAAACGCGCATTGATATAAAGTTTATAAACGAACTGGTAAACTTGCTGATCTAATACAAAATCTGATATGCGTATTTGTAAAGAAAAGAAAAGAAAACAAAAAAATGAAAAGACACGACATTTCCTGCTACGCTACGCCGAAACTTTGTCGCTGCCCTTCCAGAGGAGTTGTTTGTCATGCCATTATTTGTTCCTTCCAAATAGTTGTTGCTTCGTTGTTTTGTTTTGTTTCCTTTTTACGCCCTACCCGACACTTAGAGGACTCGGGGTAGCTTTTAAGCTTTAGAACACGGGAAACCCTGGAACTTGGTACGCCTAAACTAAACGCCAAATAAGTGGCATGGCTTGATTATATTTAATAAACTCCGAGACACACATAATGTGTTGCAGGTAAGCTGGGTGCAAGTGGTTTTTGGTTTAACATGCCTTTAGGAGGTCACGTGACTCCAACATCAAGCGACGTCATGGCATCACGTGACCCCACAGGGCACGTGACCTTATGACGTCACGCGACGTCACGTTGTCAAGTGATACCGTGACGTCCCTATGGGCCCAATTGGGCTGTGCGGAGAGCAAGTCGTCTGCTTCTTTCTCAACAGTTCTGGTAGCGTCAGAACGACGCCGAGCTTCTGATTTGCTTTACTGAAAGGATAGTGGGTAGTAGACATCAATGCTAGATGTTTCGAGGTCAACCCACTATATTTTTCAAACAGCCAAGCAGAGCTCGGCGTTCTGTCATCATCGGAAGTCCTTTGCAAGAATCAGGCGAACTTGCGCTCGCATTGGCAATACGAGATATGGTCCCAATGGGCCCTTGGGTCTTTTTTTATGTAATGCTGGAGTCTGACGCTGGAATATGACGGTGTAACGTAACAGTTTCTCATGGAGATGGGCGTATAAACACATTCTGTGTTAAAAAGTGCGGTTGTATTAAGGTCTATCGATCAAACCGTTGTGTGCAGAATTGCGTTTTTTGAGGAACACATTGGACACTGACGTCCGGTTCTGGGCCTTCCTGGCACGCGCCTCAGTGCATTTTCAAACCTTAAAGCTTAAATCCTGTCGATTCTGTACGCCATTGTTTTAAAACACTTGGCAAAAAACCTCACAGTGACGAGCAGTATCAAGCAGAAGCTTACAATCCTATAGGGATCATCAGATGATGCTCCCAGTATTCAGCGAAGTGCTCGAATTGGTACGTGTAGATGAGAATGAGCACCAGCATCGAATAGACGATGACGGTCAGCCAGAAGCCGTACATCACCTTGATCCACAGCTGGTACGAAACCTGCACGAATAATACATGTTATGCATCTCAAACAGCCAAGTGTATATTGATAAAAAGAAAGTGTTTGTATCTGTGTATATGCACGCTCTCGTGTTCAAACGAAACTCAAGAAAGACGGAAAGTAAACAAAAAGAAATAAATAAACAAAAACGAGGAGGGGTGGAATTATTAGTCATGTGCTTTCCGGTCCGGATAATACATATTTTTTAAATTAATTTCGGGCAGGGATTCTTTTTTTTTCTTTTAAATATAGGCCCACGCGCGGTTTACAAACATCTCCACTTTTTCCCACACCAGGTGTGCACGCACTGCGCGCTCGCAGAGACTAGATTCGCGAGAAGTGTACGTCTACGCATGCGCTGCGCCAACCGTGGCGCCACCGCAGCGGTATGACGTCACATCCTACTGAAAGAGGGCAAAAGAAAGAAGGGAAAATGCTACCGGTGCCTTTCTCCTTGCTGGTTAGTTAGGAACGAGTGAAAAGCCCGGATGAACGCCTTGGATGCTTGTGTTGCTCCAAGTTCACTTGTTTTCTTCGCGGTTTTCTCGATTTCTTTACTTCCAGATTCAAGTTGAGCTAGCGCATTCAATGACGACAATCCTCTGGTGTTCGGGACACCATTGTTCGGTTATAAACTGCACGAATAACAACCAAAAGTGCAGAATGTTATCGGAGGACATCTGTATAGCGCTCGGAATCTGACACGGAAACTGCGGCTGCAATGTCTTCAAACTTCATCGCTTTTCAAATGATTAAGACCTTTGGCGGCAGTGGGTTGCGTCCGTAAACCGAAAATACTTTTTTCCAACGCCATCTTCTCGAGTATGCTCGGAACATTTTGTGAATGGAGCGCGCACCGAACTTAAAGGGGGGGGGGGGTGCAACGATTTCCGAAATTCGGTCAAAGATTTGTGGAAGCTGCCCTCTGACACTTCTGAAGTAAAGAACAGAAAACCGATTTCGTCTGCGTGCCCTAGTTGTTGCGTAAAAAAGATAAATATTGGCATTTCGGCCACCCCTCAACTCACTCCCAGTCTTCAGGGTCACACCTGGTCGCACTCCCAGTGACGTCATTCAGAGTGCCGTGTAGCTTCCCGTGTGCTATCTCGGAGGACGCTTCCTCTCCCTCTCTCCGCTCACATTAGCGGGCGTTATGCTGCAGCTTAGAGCCGAGCGAGGTCACGTAATCTTTTCGCCGTAGTTCCTTCGGCTGCCACTTGGGGCTGCAGGTGGGGGAAAAGTTCGACGTTTGCTTTGCGATTACGCAGCGGAATCGCGACATTTTTAATGAAGAAGATGTTTTCTCTATCCTCCGGGACACGATAAACAACGCAAAAATGACGAGATGCAAATTCTTTTAATCATAAAATCGTTGCACCACCCCTTTAATCGATGAACATGGAGTACGCTCGCAAGGTGGGTTTAAGTTTTCTCGTGAGAATTGCTACTTCAGCTTGTAACTTTTCGTAATTTAATTTATCTTAGTGCTAATAATTTGCAGTGGTGACATTAACTCGATTTTATCATCTACATTCTACAACGCTTAGTTGAAGGATCATTTCCGCCTCCAAAAGTGGCTAGAAATCCTCGAAAAGTTAGTTCTATCGGTTTTCCTCTAACGCGATCTCCTGGGCAATACCAGCTAGAGCCGTGAAAGTATGTTTGACTGTCACAACGCGAATGGATTCTTCTTATGTTGAAAATTAGTGCATAACGTATCTGGAAATAAAAGTTCAACTTTTATTGCTGAAACATGCTCATGCATCAATTTCGAATCGTTGAAGCATTGATCGAATCGTTCAGGGCAATAGGCCCATATCGGCTCTGCTCTTTTCAGTCCTCGACAAAGGACACTCGTTGACACGAGATCCACAAATAAAACTTTCTTTAAGCCGGAGGGAGCTGCCTTTGATCGCTCCCTGCAATGCTCTTACTTCGCGCGTCCTTGGTCACATTATAGCTTTTGTTCTGGACGACACGAAACGCCAAAATTATTCTCGGTGTACGCATCTAAAACGACGAAAAACATGAAGTGAAATTCAACCGCTGTTAACTGATACAATATTTTGAGTACTCGCCTACGATTTCTATCTGTGGCGAGCTCAGTGCCGCACTTCTCGGCATCGCCGCACTGGCGGACGCCATAATGCGGGGCAAGAAACGGTTCCAAGGAGTTGAAAAACGCCATCCGCAGCGCACAAGAGCACAAGACGCGCCCTAAGTGGGATACCCAGCACTTTAGAGCACCCAACTAGCGCACTCAACGCGGGAGTGGTGGCCCGAGGACCACTTTCGACAGCATTTAGTAACCACTCAGCATGGGCGCGGAACCTGACGCTCGCTAGATGGCGCTACAGTATACAAAATGGCACTGTCCACGTTGAAGCTGTCTATACTCAGCTTTTTTAGACGCTCATAATTTTAACAAGTTCTACGTTTCGACTTACGTGACAATGGAATAAAGCCTTCTTAGTTATTGAACCGTGTGTATATCATACATCCAGGAGTTGTGCAAGCTCACGGTACCAGGTCACGTGTGTGAAAAGGGAACGCCCATGTAATAGAAAGCGGAACTTCTTACACGACTTGTCAAATAAAATATATCAGACCTTATAGAAATATCTGTAATTCGTACGTAAGGGGTAAGCTTTGATAACTCACACGGTCGCTAAAGAACTTGCACTGATATGATCCAAAATTGACGCCGAGCGGTCGAGATGATTTGGCGCTGCTTCACCTGGAAGACTGTGACGAAGAAGAGGAAGAGGAGCATGTAGACGATGCGGTACAGCACCACCTGCTCCCCCGAGCGAGATGAACATGAGCATGCTGGCCACCACCCAGATCCAGTAGCGCGTGAGCCACTGCTGCACCAGGCGGCCCAGGCGCCGCACCAGGAGCTGAGTGCTCGGGCTGAAAGTCACCGTGCTCCTCCGCCGAAGCAGGTCTGCGCAGGCGGAGCCAAGACTATGGATGACGTGTGCGATTGAAAGGCTTAAGCTGAGCTAGTTGGTTCACACTTCAGGTAAGGACAGCTGAACTAGAACAATCATACACACAAAGAAAAGACCATACCAGGCTTGTACAAGATACTCAACAAAAATATTTAAGTTAAGTTACTGAGTACCGCGAAAAATAGTACCTGAGTAGAGTACTAAATACACAAATTTGTAAAGTAATTAAATAGAGTAAAGTACGAAATACTCCAAAAGTGACTCGTTACTTTCAAGATACTCTCAAGTTACAATTTTTCTGCAAATCATTGTCAAGCACAACCAAAATAAAAAAAAATCGCTTTTTTTTACGTTGTAGGGACGTAGGGACGGATTTTGACTTTCGAGCAGTTTGTAGGGACTTTGAAAATGAAAAACTCGAAAAGCTGCTACGCTCGCAACATTCACGCTAACAACGTCGCTCAATGCTGTTTGCCTCAGTGGAAGCGTTCATTAGAGGCGCGGAGCTCGGCTCGCGAGGTCACCTATCATCTTGATTGTCGTCTTCGTTCGAGCCTATCGTCTTGATTATATCTGCCTCGTGTGATGTGCTATTAAGCTCGGCTTGGGGAATACCTGTGCCATCAGATTGCGCCAACCAACCAATTGAGGGGCGGACCGTCCCTGAAAAAGTTGGTCTATAGACCTTTCCACCGCTTATCACCAGGGTGAAAAATGCAGAGTCACTGAGCTGGGGACGCGTGCGCAGCGTCTTATATACCGCACAGCAGAGCAATAGCGCATGCTGAGAAAGCGCTCCACAGCACAGCAGACAAAAATTGCAGCGCGCAGGCGATTGTTGCAAATGTTTTTTTTTTTAACGTAAGGTCCTAATAACCAGGGTGTTCTTAGAAATTCTGTTGAAGTTTTAGTGACTGTTGTATGTTATGCAATAAATACAAAAGTTCTTAATTTGTTATACTGAATACCTGGATTAACTTGTATTTTTCCTTTTACATATTCAATTTCGTGTTTATCAAACAAGAAATAGCTAAATAATGAGTTGTAACGCGTTCACGGAGAGGGACAGAAGCCGAGCTCACTCAAATAAGCAAAATAAATAAAATACAACTATTTTTACCCTGTGATATGCTGTCACTCCATAACATAGAAAAAATAAACTCCGGTTTTACTGTCGACTCTTACCAGACGCTTGTAAAACCCACCCTCTCTCCGGCACAAGTGCCCTCCTCTGGCTTGTAGCCTTGGAACACGTCTTATGCTTTCACCCGCACGCCCCTCAGCTTCGGAATCTCTGTTGCTTTTGGGCTTGCCACAAACAAATTGTACGAAAATGTGCTTTGACGTTTTGCCCAGTTAGAAGACACGATACGCGTCCACTGGGCTTGAGGCTGCGACAACTGCTTTTCCGTGTCACCTCTTTCAGCAGAAGCACGGAAGTGCACTGTATTACCTGGTACGAATTGAATCTGCAATGGCAGGGCGCCTAGCCAAAATAACTGGAGTTCAATTATTTCCAAGCTTCCCGCCTCTAAAGAAAAGTAAAAAAATAGAAAGTAACTTAAAAGTAACTTTAAAATGAGTACAAGTTGCTTGAAAAAAGTATTTAAGTTAGAGTAATAAATACTGACGTTCGAAAGTATTTGCAAGATACCAAGTTACTCACAAACGTTTTTAAGATACAGTAACTTGAGTAGAGTATTTAAGTTACGTACAAGTCTGGACCATACACACCGCTGGAAAGGGTCGCGATAGTCGACTTTACACGATTGGCCAAACCACCGGCATAAGAACATTGCCAGACAGTCAACTTTGACGCTGTTGGTTTAGAAATGCAGTAAATCCTAACTCGCACTGCGTTTTCTTTTCTTTTTTACATAAAAGTGAACTTGACGTTGCAACCATACTTGAAAGTAACCTGTTACACGTAACGAATTGCTTGTAATCCGTTACTTTTTTAAGTAATTTTGTAATTGCCACGTTACTTTTTGCGGCAGTAATGTGTAATGGAATTCCGTTATAAATATTGGTAACGGATTACATCAATTACTCGTTACTTTAAAAAAGGAACATAACAAAGAAAATGGAGCAACGTGAGCAGGCAATTCAGCAGCATAAAGATAGCAATTTCTACAATATAGAACACATCCTAAAGAGAAGAAAAAAGTAAAGAGAACACGATTTTTTGTATGGGCGGTCACTAGAACCACTATAGAAAAAAGTGCAATACATATATAAATATGCCAAAAACAAAGGTAAAAAAACGCCGAATAGGCGCTGTCTTTTTGATCTCCTAGCGGAGGTAGACGCTGCTACTGAGCATGCGCATCGCTAGCTTTGTCTGCATAATTCCAGGGATCATTTACGGTCGCCCTAAGCTAGCGGAATGGCGGGTGTGGTTACAACCGCGCAATCTAGAAAGCCATCTCTCGGCGAATAGCGGCGAACGCCCGGAATTTCCAATTCCGGTCACAAATGCATGGGGAACGTGAGAAAATCGTTGTTTCTTCAACATTTTTGGGATGTACGGAACGACACTAATTTTTGACATAATAAAGGAACATTTACACTAATTTGAGCCAAGTTGTGTGGCACGTAAAAACGTAATTTTTCTTAAAAATTGCCTGAGCGATATCATGCAGCAGACGACGCGGCGACGTCACAACGTTCACGTGACCCGCTCCGGCCAACTCAAAAAGTCTATCTTTGCTGCGTGGAAAAATCGTCTTGTTCAAAGGCCAATGCCTTGGAAATTGCCTTCTAAAATATTTACACGCATCCAATATTATGAAAACTTTGATAAAGTGTTCAGTAGATTACCAACTTCACGGCAGACTAGTTTTGAAAACTGTGAACTCGGCGTTTATTTTTTAATCAGCCATATTGCGTCGACCTCCATCTGTTCTCCCATAGGGCGGGCCGCCTCCTGAAACTCCGAGTACCACGTGACTCGCGCCGAGGTGCTCTGTCGGCCATGTTGTCGGCGAAACATGCGGATCAAGGGATTGCGTTACTCTGCTCCGTAGGAGCTATATAGTGCTCTAATTGTGGTTGTGTGGATATTCAGACAGCGTGTAGTTTGTCAACCATTTCAAAGTTGCGACGAGTCACTCGCTGTAGATGAGAAATTTAGCCAGTGCAGTATACAACCGCTAGCCTGGGTCTTTAACGTGCACCACGCAGTAGTGGTACACGACCGCACGCCGGTACGATGCTCATCCAGATCGAAACGGACAAAGGTAGAGATTGAACCCAGGATCCCTTGGTTCTGCAGCGCGAGCTTTCGCTCCACGTGCTCCGAGCTGGTGTGCGCTAGCCCACTCGGCTACCGATCCCCCAATATAGTGCACTAGTTGCAGCTTTCGCTATGTTGTCAGCCTGCAGGTGAACTAAGTGCACCTTCATTCTTTCTCTTAAATACGATACTTCAATTTAGAGCGCAGCTCTTAGGCGCCCGTTTCCGGCTTGAGCGGCGTCGGCGTAACCGCGCGGTGCATTATGGGAAATGTCCCATAATGCACCGCGCGGGGAGGAGGAGGAGGAAAGGAGGACGAAGGGGAGGAGGAGGAGAGAGGTCGAATGGGAGGAAAACGGGGAGGGAGGGGAGGAGGAGGGAGGGGAGGAGCGAGGGGGAGAGGAGGGGAGGAGCTTGAAGGATGAGGGGAGGAGGAGGAGGAGGAGGGAGGGAGGAGGGGAGGGTATACCCTCCTCTGAGTACCCTTCCCTCCTCCTCCTCAAGAGCTGCGCTCGAATTCGGCGTTACAGGACTACCATAATATGAGCGTATAAGAAGTTGAATGTAGTGTTGCAGAACATTTTTGAAAACATCAAGGTTTTTTTTAAATATTTCTTGATAAGTGTACAAGAAAAGTAACGTAAAAGTAATTACTAATGTAACGAGTAAAGTAATCCGTTCCTTTCCAGCGAAAGTATGTTGTAACGGTAATTCATTACATTTGAAGGTCGGTAATTTGTAATTGTAATCCATTACATTTTTCAAGTAACGGGCACAAGGCTGGTTGTAACTGATGTCAAGTAGCTGGGGTCACAACTGAAACGCGCCGAGCGCGAGGAAGAGCATCGTCTTCGAGGGTACGGACGATACTTCTTTAGGTTTACTTATCGGGGCATGGTGGTGGAGTCCACTTCACTTTACAGTCAGCTGTCAACATAAAGGGAAGGGGGCGGGATGAGGTTAGGCCATATAAGGAGTGCTGAGAGAGAGAGAGAGAGACAGAACGCGTAAAAGTGGGGTGTGATCCTCTATTGTTTTGTCTGACCGATAGCATTCGCTTCTCTCACTCTCTGGTCTCCACGAATATTGGTATGCAACTAATTGATGAACGATCGAAATCCGTAACCACCACTTTTTCTCTGACTGGTCGAGTTTTCGGTCATGGAGCGTCCGTCGTCTCCATAGACCTCTCCTAATGAGATGTTCAAATTTCAGGGCATTAAGGAGAAAGGAAACTAGAGTTTCAGTGCATATACTTTGCTTGCCAAAAAACACGTTGTCATCAGCAAGAACAACAAACTCTAATCTACGTAAACATATGAAGGAAAGCTGGGACATCTGCATTCTGCATTGGCTATACATTGTAACGTTAGAACCAAGTTTTTCTTTTATAGTGAATAACAGGCAAAACACCCGAGTCAAAAGGAAGCTTTCGTAGATCACTTATTTAGCTCCGAACCTCGTAGCGGAGGTAGACGCTGCTACTGAGCATGCGCACTGCTATTTTTGTCTGCACAATTCCAGGGATCATTTGCGGAGGCCGTAAGCTAGTGGGATGGCGGGTGTGGTTGCAGCTCTCAGTGCCTCGTCAGCTTACAGGTGAACGGAGTGCACCTACACTCTTTTTCTTAAATACAATATTTTATTTTTACAAGGACTACCATAATGCGGGCGTATGAGAAATGAAAAGTAGTGTTGCAGAACATTTTTGAAAAATATCAAAATTGTTTCTATTGTTCTCTGGATAAGTGTACGGAACAAGTAACGTGAAAGTAATTTCTGACGTAACGAGTAAAGTAATCCGTTACTTTTAAGCGAAAGTAATTTGTAACGGTAATCCATTACATTTGAGGCTCTGTAATTTGTAATTGTAGATCTATTACATTTTTTTAAGTAACGAGCACAAGTCTGATTTTACCGGTGCTTTCCTCCACAGGCGCTCGTTTCAGCTTGAAGTATTGTCGGAGGGTGATCCAGAACATCACTGTGTACAAGACCTGCGCATGGGTACAAAATGAGAGCGTCACAGCTACGAATATAAAAGAAGCACCCCGCTTATTAAAAAATGCCTCAAAAATTATTTCTTAGTTTTTGAGTGAATTATTTATTAGAAATGCCTCGAAGAATTATTTCTTAGTTTTTGAGTGAATTATTTATAAAAAAATGCCTCGAAGAATTAATTCTTAGTTTCTGAGTGAATTTCAAAACATCTGTCAAATGTATTGGGCGTATTAAAGTTTGTACAAGGCTCATACGCGTGAAACATCTTAAATTGAAGTGTAACATAAGCGTCGAAGACAACCAGTAATTTAATATTACTCGAAGAGAAAACCATGCATTTTAAAACTGGATTTGTCTTTTACACCCACGTTTTGTTTCTGGCGCATTAAGATACTCAGCGCGGTCGACTACTGGTTTTAGAAATTTCCAAAACATCTTAAACACGTGGAATATATTATAAGTCGTCGTATATTGCATACTGGCACTGCATGTTAGTAGACGTTCGCGCATCTGACAACGTCCGCAAAAGTCTCGGAACGCCAATGGAGGTTTGAAGCAATGTGTCAAAGCGAAAATTCCAACCTGAGCGTTCTATGAATATCGACCCAGGTCGACGTGTCGCGTGAGCACGTTCAGCGCTAAAATATTCAGCTTGTATAGCGGTTGCTCGTCGAAATTAGGGAGTTTTCGTAGATCGTTCTGGCGTCTCCGCTACGCCTCGCTACGTTATCCGCTACACCTCCGCAACTACTGCGCATGCGCCAATCTAGCGAAGACCTTGCGGAGTTGCGGGCGTGGTTGCGGAGGCGCCTTACGAAATAGCGGATCTCGAGATTCGCTGGCCGTTCGATTGTGTGTCTTTTTATCTATCTTATTTTATTTATACATATATACGCGTATAAATAAAGAGCACAACGACAACGACGTTGAGAGGATGACACACCGGGCGACGGCGGTGCCTCAATCTGAGACCTGGTGCCTCGGAGGCGGCAGCTTTGACTGGGCTACCTCCTGGAGCCTGATGCTTCGACCGCAGTGGACCCCAGTGAGAAACAGCGCTATAATGTTCCGGGGCTCCTTCATGCACCGATCGAACGGCGTACCAGATACCCCAGCTCGCTTCTCACCCGCCCAAACCGCCTCCACGAAATCTGGACTTCTGCGAATCGGACCGCCATCCTCCCCAATACCAACAATCCATGTCGTCGTCATTATGCATGTATATACTCATGACATTATCATGTTCATTAGACGCGGCACCACGGGCCTCCATGGTACGAGCAGGTGCCCTTCCGCGGAGCCGCAGCTCTCAAGAGCCAAATAAATAAAGTCTAAAGACTAAAGACAAAATTCTTTGCTAATCAACAGTCGGTAGCGCCTTAAAAAAAAGAAAAAAAAGAACAATAGTTTTTTTTTTTTTTTATAAAATCCAAATTCCAAAACTACACCATACCAGTGGCGCACATCAGTGAAATAACATAACACTGCTCTGGCGGTTCCGGAAACATCAGATACACATCCTCTATTTCCGTCCAACTTAAACTGGACAATAAAAGTTGGTCCTCAAGAACGCTGAGCCGCTGCATCTTCGGGAATTGGCGGAGAACGCGTCCACGAACATATAAGAGCGCGAGATGACAAAGAGAGAATTGGCTTGGCCGAACTGAATCTGGCTTTAAGCAAAGCGCGATTACCGCAAGCTGGCAAGATGTGCTACGAAGAATTTATCCAGAAAAAAGATTAACATTCATAATCGTAAATTAACCATGTGTTGTGTTCGAAAAGAGGCACTCTGATAAAGCAAATACGTGGTTGCAGTAATAGTATGCGTTTAATGTTTTATATAGGGCTTTTTACGACCGCTAGTGGCGCTGTCATAATCGCAGTACCGTAGCCCGCAGAGAACGGTCTACGAAAGCACTTTTTTGACTCTCCACTATGCCTCTGTTGGCGGGTCTCGTAACGTGTAGCGGATAGCGTTGCGGAAAGGCCAAAACGATCTACGAAAACTCCCTATTAACCTTCCTAACGTTAGTTACCAGTCCGCACATACCAATTTACTATTAAAAGTGTGCTATAGAATTTACTTTTTTGATATTGCTGCGCTTACATACCCTGCTGGTCCCCCCTCTACGTAATAAAAGCAGCAGCATGTTTTTTTGTGTTTTTTTTTCTTAATGCCAGCGCGGACGCTATTACCTGTAGAAACACCGCTGGTCTCTACCCACGTGGGGCGCGCCCAGAGTAAAGACGTGTGCTATTTTTTTATGTGCCATGTAATCGATCTAATGAAAATGCGAAACTGAAGAACTTCGACATTGCCCGTAAGCATAAGTAGCGGTACCACGGCGTACGCGCGTAGGTTCATGCCCACTTTTCCCCGGTAAAGCAAGTCCGAGCGTTTCACATTTTTCTCACATGCCCAGTATGCTTCACCGTTCGTGGACTTATTTTAAAACTACACGCACCGATTGCTTCGTCTGGTCAAACTGCATATGGCGAACAAGGGTTTCCAAAATGTCCAGAAAAAGCTTTGTTTTCGTTTTTCATCACACTTTCAGTGCCGCTGAAACTTGGCGAAAACCCCCGAGGAGCGTTCAGCCGCGAGCCTGGCTTCAAGACCATTCAATTATCCGTCAAGCGGTCAAAAGGTTTCCACATTACACCGGTCGAGAGTGCATTCATACTCGTGCTTTCTTTGGTAAGAAACGTGAATGAAAAGCAGGAAAACCGCGTTAATTTTAACACTTTGTTTGTGCCGAGGCACTGAACACGGGGAAGTCCTTTCCACGTTTGCAGCACACATCGCATGATGGGGTGAAAGCGTTCTCGGAATCACCTTGTTGCTAAAGTAAATCAGTACACGTAGACCGCA
Organism: Ixodes ricinus; assembly: GCA_037355805.1. Taxonomy (NCBI): domain Eukaryota; kingdom Metazoa; phylum Arthropoda; class Arachnida; order Ixodida; family Ixodidae; genus Ixodes; species Ixodes ricinus. The sequence goes on along the minus strand of JAZHYW010030608.1, from coordinate 3,137 downwards.
GCAAGTTGGTTCTATACTTCGTCTCACCTTAGCATGGACTATTGTTAGCCGCGCGTGCCAAAAGCGCGAGCTATTTGCTCTGAATGAAGCCTGGGGGGCTGCACGAGAGCTCGTGCAGCGAGTGCTCCAGTCAAGGCAGTCGAAGCTAGCCGCTCGCGCTTGCACAGCCTTCACAGTTAGTCCGTGCTATACTTCGTTTCAGCTTGGGTCCAGACGCAGCCGATGCTACAAGCACGAGCGTGTGGCCCTGAACAGTGCCTGTACTGCACGAGCGCGCGTGCTTGGCAGGGACGCTGGAAACCCGGAGCTCGCGCTTGTAGCATCGGCTGCGTCTGGACCCAAGCTGAAACGAAGTATAAGGTGAGATGAAGTATAGCGAGTCTTTCAATGAGTTGTTTTCTATGTTAATGACAATAAATGAATGAACAACGAAGCAACAAGAACGAAAGAAAGGACGATCAAGCTTTCGCAGTAACTTACCTTGAGCGAGAGTGGCTGGTAGGAGTCGTGCGCGTACTTGATGAGTCCGAGCTGCGCCAGGTTGACGGTGTTCACGTGCTGCGGCAATTCTTTGTCTGTCAGGTCCAGGCTGTATAGGTACTGGAGGAGCAGCAGCAGCTCCGCGTACGCCACCAGAGCCGGCGAGGAGCGCAAGCACGCCTGCCGAGAGCTGCGTGCGCCCCGTTTGGTTCACACACGATAAGTGGCGGACGCCTTCTAATTGCTAGTCGAAAGGGAGCCTAAATTGTGGTCATTTTATAATAGAATCGGGATTGTGCAGTCATATTGACGCCTTTGCTTATGGTCCACGTCTGCTTCAGAAACACGAAGGAAGCTGTTGAAGTTTACTGAGAGAATGCAGCGTTGTATAGGAACAGAAGACTGCTGTTCGGCACCTCAGCAACACGCCAAGCATATAGAGCACGACGCCGTACATGAAGAGCACCTGGCGCAGCGAAAGAAATTATGCGTACACTTAAAGACGCTTTGTGGCAGCTGCGCGTGGGCGCTGCCATAATCGACCTTCGAGTTTTTTCATCCTCTTACTCATTTAACTCCACTTCATCGTTACCACAACAACACAGATTATTTCCCGTTTAGATTTACTGTATCCTTCTCCTCAGCATGGGACTTCGTGGAGGCTCGTCAAGGCCCACTTCCGTGGCTCGGCATTTCGGACAAGACTCGTTAGCAATGGCGGCTGTAATCTGGCGTGTGTGAAAAGCGTCTATATTCGGGGTAAAGTTTTTTTGTGGCCTTCCAGAAGAAATGAAGTGTGCGCGTGCACAGTCTTGATCGGCGCTCAAGTTGCGCGATCGCCAATGCGGCCGTATATCTTTGACTGCATATATCATAGAACGTTGGCCGCGAGTATAGCATTCACGGGCTACGTGCGTTTTCGAACGATTTTCACTAGAAAAGTTCTGCAAGCTCATTATGATGATGACTTTACTGCACAACACAGGAGCTCGTCGATGGAGGAAACTTTACGGCTGCTCGTAGAAGCTTAATTGCTAAAGGGTAGGATACAAAGCATGACATACAAAGTTCATGCAGAGCATCGGAAGAAACGCATGATGGAAAAGAAATGTTTTGAATGACGGAAAAACATACTGAGCTGCGTTGAAGACGGTATGACATAGATCTGAATCACGAAGTCTACAGCGAAGGTTTGACGTCGCGTTCGTATGTTTTCAGCACACGTTGTATTTCAAACTACGATCGGACGGCTAAACATTTATAAAAAGAAAAGAAACACCCATGAGGTAAGAGTGGTATCTAACTTGGGCATCATCCAGAGCACGCAGGACCAGATGAGTAGCACGAACGTGAGCCACGAATGGTAGGTGATGCTCCAGGCCATCATGACGATCAGGGTCAGCATATAACTGCCCCTCGTCAGCAGACGGCATCCCTGGATCAGTGTTGTAAACAATGGTTACATTTCGCACCCAGCAGCGGCCCTTGTCTCCATCGTGTGGTCGCTTAGTTCCAAAACAAATCTCCTGACGGGTATTACTTTTAGGTGTTACTTAGAGTACCTTTATGAGCTCTGCTTGCAGAGCAAGAGTATCGCGTTCCTTTTCCTTTCGCCGCCAACTCCGTAAAGGTGGATAAGGGGTCACGAGCACCGAGCTGGACACGTCCTCGTGCATGAGAGCGACCTTGCAGGCGCCGAGTTTCGGGCGGATCATGTTTCTCGTATTCGTTTGCGGAATATACATCCTACACTAAAATAGAACAAACTGGAAGGTTCCTTGACCATTCAACAATATGTGTAGCCACTAGATACAGTATAATCGCGTTGTTTTATGACACGAGCGATGTTTTAAAACATGTTTTCAAAGTATGAAAAGAGGACGACACGGAGGACGATCGTGTAGCTCGCGCATCCGGGGCTCTTGCAGAAGCAACGGTCGCTTCCCGCAGCGCGGCCTTGGATCCAACATGGCCGCCCTGGAATCACCATTGCGGTACTCTGCTCCGCAAGGCGAAGCATATGCAGTTACTCCAGTGTTACTGAGTTTACCGGTGCTCTGCTGGCCTGCGGAGGCAGTCAGCTTCGCGCTTGGACGCTTATACTTCGTTTCACCTTACGTCGAGACGCAGCCGATGCTATACAAGCGCGAGCATATGGCCCTGAACGGTGCCTGCATTCCATGAGCACGCGTGCTTGGCAGGAACGCTGAAAGCCTGGAGCTCGCTATTGCAGCTTCTGCTGCGCTCACACTTAAAGTGAAACGAAGTATAGCTGAATGCGTGTCATGAATGAGACACAAGGAGCGTGGCTGTTATGAACGTTTCCAACATAGAGCAGCACCAGGATACTAGACCAAAAACTCGCCTTTGTTCTAAGCGCGAGCTGGGAAGAGCAACGCGTTTTCAATTTCTTTGTGTTTTTTTGCAACACTGCAGTAAGCGAGTGGAGAGTAAACCTAATCCACACTTATGAATATCAAGGTACCGTTGCGAGTGAAGAAACATTTCGTGAAAACCATCAAAATCGTTTCATACGATGTTTCGAACATAGATTATAAGTACTACTGGCAAGGAGATCAAACTATAGGGGAAGCTACGTTCAGCTTGCTTTTCCATAGAGTTCCGTGTTTACCAACACCACTGGATTCTTTGCTGCA
>JAZHYW010030606.1:0-14193 GCA_037355805.1 Ixodes ricinus | reverse complement strand
CGAATCGGTGAAATAATAATAATAATATAATAATAGCTTTATTTACCATATAAATATGGTGGGAGCTGAGGAAAAAAGCTGTCTAAGCAGCTTGACTGGTCCTCAGCCCCCTCACAGGTACACAGCGGTTGCAAAAGCACACACAAGAAATTATATAAAGGAAAAGAACAACAATAAAGGCGAAGAACAAACAAAAAACACCTACGAGGGAATCATAATTACTTTGATAGAAAAATCTCCTAATATCAAAGCAAAGAGCAAGCAAAAAGAAAAACACCTACGAGGGAGTTAGTGATATTACATAATTACTTTGATAAAAAATGTCTCCTAATATCACACATGCTACAAGATTCTATATCGAAATTAGACCGGATCATTTTGTTCAGAAACGTTGGCAGTGTTATTTGAATCATCTGTAAACCATAGTCCGTACGAGATGCATCTACTACCCAGAAATCGGAATGGCGGGTGCAATATGTTAAAGGTTTGTTTCTAAGGGATGCTAAGCGTATCAAAAAGCTGTTTATATCCCGATATTCCTGTTTATATTTTACACACAGTCTAAAATCATAGTACTGAAATACATTCAAAACACCCAGCCCAACAAAAAGCTCGTTAGTATGAAAATTATATGGCACGTTGCATATGACCCTTAGCACTCTTTTCTGCAGTAAAAACAGTTTTTGCAGATTAGTTTTTGTGGTGGTACCCCAGACTAGATGACAGTAGTTCAGGTGAGATAAAAATAATGAGTTATATAAAATTAGCTTAACTCCAATAGGAAGAATATGACGATGTCTATGTAACATACCAGTTATTCTGGCAAGTTTAGAAATTAAATAGTCCACATGTTCGGTCCAAGACATGTGCTTTGAGAAAATTACCCCCAAAATTTTAAATGTGTTTACTATTTCGATTGGACACGAGTCTAAGAAAATGTCGCTTGTTAGGATGATATTCCTATTTCTGGGGCTAAAAAAGGTCGCCTTAGTTTTTTTCTTATTTATGATAAGATTATTCGAACTAGCCCAGGTTTCTAGACTTTTTATGGTTTTATTAGCAACACAGGAAACTTCATTGCAATTTTTAGCTGAAAAAAAGAGGCTGGTGTCATCAGCGTAAATTATAAACTTTACGTTTTCTGCTATGTTAACGATATCATTGATGTATATATTAAACAGTAGTGGCCCCAGTATACTGCCTTGCGGTACTCCAGATTTGATTGATTTTGTATCGGATAAATGGCCGCTAATATTAACGAACTGTTGGCGACTTTCTAAGTATGATTTAATGAGGAGTGCTGCATGGCCTCTGATACCATAAATCTCAAGTTTTCGAATGAGTAGCTCGTGGTTAATATAATCAAATGCTTTTGTAAAGTCTATGAAAATGCCTAGGACTACATTCCTATCTTCTATGTTGCGTAAAATATATTCTTTCTGGTCCAGTAAAGCTAGTTCTGTAGAAAGTTTCTTTCTAAACCCGAACTGGGATTTTGTAATGATGTTATGCTTTTCTATAAAAATGGTAAGACGATTATGTATTATTTTTTCTAAACCTTTCGAGAACACTGGGAGAAGTGACACAGGCCTGTAGTTGTTTATATCATTTCTATCCCCTTTCTTATGAAGTGCAATTACCTTAGCTATCTGCATTTTGGAGGGGAATGTGGCGGTTTCTAAACAAAGATTAAAGATATATGTCAGATAGCGAGCGATGATGTCCAGAACGTGCAGAACTGGACGTATCTGATTTCAAGACCCTTAGAGGCGGCAAACTCTGATGAAAGGCGTGGTGGAACACCTATACAGCATGCAGGGACACAAGATAATTACTTCCTCTCCTTCCGATTCATCCTGACTGATGGTCAGAAAGTTGACAAGGCATTCGAGGGAAAGGACGCGGATCAAGAAAAACTGCTCAACAACCTCATGACGTTTTTCTGAAAAAAATATTTAAGAAAAGCCATAATTTCATCAATTACAGGTCGACGTTCTGACGACCAGACACAAAGAGCATTTGAATATAAAGCCATATTTTGGGCTACTCTGGGCTACAGTATCTGGGCTACGGTAACTATATACGCTCCGTGCGGGAGCTATAGGGGGCGCTTTGAAAAACGCGCGTAGCGCCGCTGGCGGAGGAGCTGGCGCTCGACAGTGAGGCGCGTTCAGCAGCCTGCAGCGCCTTTTTGCGTGCGAAGCAGTGGCGGCGGAAGCGCGCACGGACGGAACTTTAGCTTTTCGAGTCGATACGTTGAGGGCAACGTTGCATGAGTGCTGGGGCAGACCTAAGAAGGACGTCTAGCTGTTCTCCTCTTTTTATATATTGAGTGTGAGTCGTCAATAGGGGCAATTTCTCTAGTTGCGTTCAAAAAACGGGTTTGAACGATTTTTCGAAAAGCAAGATGGCTGCCACCATAATTGCTTTCAGTGGGAAATTTGTTTCGTTCGTCGCTGTAAACGTAGGACTTGCTGGGACGTTGATATTTTGAGGTGAGTGAGGTGTTCAATAAAGGAAAGTGTGTTCACCACTGTCTCAGTAGGAAATTGTTTTTCGGTCGTCGCTAGAATAGTAGGAATGCTTGCACTATGATATTTGGAGGCAAGTGAGATGTTCACTAAGTTTTTGCACTAAGTGTGCCAAGTTTCATTAATACAGCACGAGTGAAAGTTATGTTTCGAACGAATAAACGAATAAAGCTGTACGGGATAAGCAATATTGGACCCAATATGGTGTGTTATAACCGTGCTGTGCGAAGTGCAGACTTGGACATACAGGTTCTTGAACATGACTGTAACTTGACACAACACTTATTGCACCAAAAATAGGTGGCATAGGGAAACCAGGTGGAAATTTGGTTTAGCCGGCGTAACTGAATGGGAACCGGTTTTGACCGTCAAGGGCTGTCAAGACAATACCACTCCTAATGGGAGGTGGAGACTTCACAGGTAGCAAGAGACTAATGGACTGTACTTCCCATTGAAACAACTTTACGAAATCGTTCTTCCTGAGGAACAGACTGCGTGCCATACTGGTCCGAAAATACCATCGACACGTGCGATGGGGACGAAACTTCTTAGGGGGCATTTCTCCAACGAAATTTGCACTGCCTACCCGCGAATGGATGGCATTTCAGTTCGTCCCATCGGCGCTAACATATGTAGGCGTTACTGGTACGAAAACAAACGCAGACCGCAAAGCGGCAGTGTAGAATATGTCAACCGAGCCGACACAGTGGCAGGCATGATTGGGATACCGAATTTCTCGCGTCGTACGTCACGGGTCTATCGTTGTCGCTGTCCCACAAAACATCGGCGAGTTGAAAAACTGTGAAACTTTGTTCCCACGAGATACGAAGCATTACTATTTGAGCACTTAACGACGCAGCACTTCATGCTGTCAACTAAGCGCAACCGCACCGCTCCGACTTCAATGCGTACCAAAGTACGTGGCGTGGTTTCGTTTCGCTGGGGTTCTCACTGCCTACCTTCGTTAACGGCCGCGCGGCGGCGCGCGGTCGCGTCGCACGGTGTGTATAGGCTAAATTATACGAGGCTGGGGGGCACTGGCGCTCCCGCGACCAACAATATCTGATACAAGGAAAGCGCTTATCATTTAGCAACACGCTAATTAATAGAAATGTGCAATTATTTTTCAAAAACCTTGAAATTTTACTTAAAGCATTACTTTTGTCAGTTCTAAACACCTTCTGTCCTGAAGGATTCACAAATTTTTCAGTTCTAAGCAATGGCAGAGCCTGTACCGTCCATAAAGAAGCAAAATTCAGAGCCAGTGAATCAACATCAGCGTCTTTAGCGGGAAGCCAACAAGACAACCATTTTATAGAGACCAGTTTGCTCCCATAAGCATTATTTTGGTAAAAACTCGTACGCAAAGTCGGCCAGATTAGCGATGTCATGCTCATGCCTTAGGCTTCCGAGGTAGAGAGGCCATTCAGCTAGCTTAACGTAATAAAAACCAAACTGAGGAACAATCTGCAGCCTGAAACAACGAACGCCATTCTCGGTGTATGAGCGGGACTCAGGAAAATTCCAAGCACGGTTGAGTTGTGGAATAATGTTGACGGGATTACGCTGACGCATGCGCACAATGATTTAATTTCTGCAGTTATGTATCTTTCCTTGTCTTAATCTGTGATTGTTTTGAATCGTTATTTTCTATTGTGTTTTACTTTTGTTGTTTATGTTGTTCATCATTACTGCGTCCGGTTGGTTGTGTCCCCACTCGGCAATGACCTCAAAATGAGGTCGCAGTACGTGTAAATAATAATTAAAATTAAAGCGCTCCTTTGATATCCTGACCAAACCTCTCGTATGCTGAATGGATTCGTGCTATATACGCACAACTGGGCGCGGCGAAAATTCAGCTGTTATGCTTGTGAAAAGTAAATTATATTTCTGCTGTTGCAACGTACAGGTTTTCTTTTTTCTTCTCTCGTTCGTTCTTTTGTTTCCGCTGTGATTCAATTCGTTACGATGCAATTTACTAACCCACACTTTGGCGTCATTGGGGAGAGAATGCGTTTTCTTTTCCTTTTTATCATTTCTTATTGATACTTTTTCTTTCCATTAGAACTGAATTGGGCGGGAGCGAGGGTCCGTGAGTGTTTTCTGCATGTGTGTGGAGGCGCATGATGTGAGCCCCGACGTGCCTTCGCGTAACCTACAGCAACACCAGCCACAGCCGGTGCCATGCTGAGAAATCGGTATAAGCTCGGCCTCCAGGACTCGCTCGCTGCCTTCTGCCGAGCATTGGCTGCGCGTGGGACGGAGTCTTATCATAGCAGAAAGCTCGCGCTCGAGGTGGAACATCCACCGGATTCTCAACCTGTCACTGACTACTGGCGAGGAGATAGAAATATAAGGGGCGCTATCTCCAGCTTCTTTTTTTCTTCCAGAATAGACGTCTTGCAAAATCGAAGCGACACGAGCGGTATAGTTCTGCGCAAAGCATTCTGGGATCCCATTGGCAACAGTTTCGGTTTCGATTTTCCAATCTTACTTCACGCGGCATCCCGTCATGACCAAACGTACACTCTTAATCTGGGGCCGGCAAACGTCACGGCCATAGCCGTGACGTTCAACGTTTTCAGGACTTAGCCGCGAACTGATCCGGCCCCGTCAAAGTTGCCGTGTACAACGTCACGGCTGCTGTTCGCCCCTTCCCTCTTTGATGGTGCGAATGGCTATATAGGTGGCTCCGTAGGCGGCCCTGTAATTTTTGGCGGCCCGTTTGTGCAGGGCCGGCAAAAACGGGCCGGCTATGCGCGTAATAGCGGAAAAAAAGACTCTGCTCTCCGCTAGATGGCGGCAGTTGCGGCCACCCAGCGTGCCCCGCGGGCGCAGCCAGCGCATTTCTCTTCTCGTTGTGCAAGGACGACGAATTTTGAACGTCCGAAGTACGAATCTAATCGGAAGCATCTGCGGGTGACGTTTGTTTTCTTATCATGGTGATGGAAGCCTATGTTAGAGTGTGCGCCGAAGCCGCGGAACAGTGAGTTAGTTCTTCAGGATGCTCACGCCGAAGGATATCAAAGGCGGGCGGTGTAACCATGACGGAACATGTGAATTCGATGGCTTCACACGGCCCGCTGATCTGGCGGCACGACCAGCACGATCACCACTTCTGGGCCAACTTGGCTGGTGCTATTACTGCGGGCACAGTCCTCTTCAGCACAACCGACTGGGTAATTATGTAGCTCACTGGCTAATAACGGAATAGAGTCAAGTGTTGAAAGAGTTCCTAACTAGTAACTTTTGTTCTCGTTAACAGAGGACATCTTGGACCCTCTCCTGGATGATACAGGTATCTATACACAATATTTTTGTATTCTAAGAAGCACGTTTGAAATCACCTCTTTTCATATTATTCGGATACCGGCTGGCGTCGCCGGTGGAAAGCGGAAAACAGGTTTACTTCATTTCACCTTAGCATGGACTTACCACAACGGCTACAAGCGCGGACTCTTCGCGTCTGACGCCGGCTCGGATGCGCACAAGTACTCGTGGAGGGTGACAATTTTTAAAGTTATCGGGTCACAGTCGCAGCCCTTACAGTTTGCCTATGGTAAGCTGAGGCAAATAAAGCTAGCCGGTTAGGCCTCAACGGTGGCCACCAGCATTTTCCTGCGACAAGGTGTAAATAGTTTATAGGGGGCTGCTTTTTTCTTGCAGAAGTGTCCGCCGATAGAGCACGGCGTATACGGCGCACTCATCAGCTTGCCGTCCGAGGTATATAGTCGTGCGTCTCGGCCGGCGTCGACGATCGCGTTGAGCAAAGGAGGACGGCCACACAAGGAACATTTATACTAAAATTGATGATGAATGTAACAGCTACAATACACTAAGTTTGTCCTTGTGCGTGCACCCTTCTTTGCTCACGCGACCGTCGACGTCGGCCGAAAACGTTCTTCTCTGTGTGAATGAGCCTTCAGGGGAGACTCGCGTCCCTGCGCTAGACGTCCAAGCGTGACATGTGAGGACAGTCTCCGCCCACCGCGTCGCAGCCTACGAAGTACCGCTGTCCGCAGTGAAGGGGTGCCACACTGATTGCTTTAAAGCATGTCGAGCTTTAATCGGTACGCGCTCGGAAGCGAGAAAGACAGGCAGGCGTTCTACGCACGCCCGAGCAAAGAGAATATACTCGGGTGGCTGTGTCTCAGATGGCTTCATTCCAGCTGTCGCTGTCCACCATCTTACGCAGAAATCTTACCAATTTTTTTTATAAGTTTGTGCTCATGATGTAACGAAGTATACATGTTAGATCTTATTTCAGGCACAAAGTTAGGGTCGAATTTGGATTATTTATAAAAACGAAAAGATTTGTGTTGGTGCAACTGCGCGAACCGCAAGTTGCACACATTTTTGTCCTCATGTTATTAGAAATTGAAACGTCTAATGGCGGAAACTAACCTTTTCCAACTTATCGGAGGTAGCATGCCTCGCTCCTTTCCATTTCCCTACATCTTAAGTAATGCAGTATAACTTTTTGGTGACACTCTAAGAATAAGCTTTTACTAGGCTAACTGAATTTAGGAAATGTATTGTATTAAACAATATTTTTGAAAAAAGTCAAACTATCTGTTTTACAATATTTGACGCAGTTTAGCAAGGTGTTTACCCTGACCTGACCATACTTTTAAATTTAGTAATTACAGAAAGTTAATTATTCAAAATCTTTGACACCATAATTATCCAAACGTCAAATTTTATGAATTTTCATATTACACAAAAATAGCTGTTTATGTGCGACGTGTAGTTTTTGAGCAAACAATTTAGTCGGTGTTTCATGACAGCCTGTATTATATAGCCATGAACCTGTAGATCCTGGCAAGTGGACAGCCTCAGCTCCCCTTCCTGGTGGCGTCGAAATTTGCTGTTCCCACTCTGCAAACTGCCACCAAAGCTCTATTCATATGACGTCAGACTGCTTTTTAATGTCCAGTAACTAAACACAAGCATGGCCGCCGAGAGCAAATGCGGTTATCTAATTGGCGAATTTGTTTTCGCTTATTTTATTTTCCGCAGAGCTCACGAATAAACGTTTTGTTAGCGGCCATGTTTGAGGCCGATGACTCAACATCTGTATAGACTCTAACATCCAGCAAAGCTACTTTCTAAAAAACCAGCTGTTTGCTAAATTTTAACACGTAATTAAGATACAAGACATGTTCTCTCTCCCTTATTCTCTTATAATAAAATGCTGAAAATTTTAATCGCAGCGGCATCATGCCTTGACGACAGAGGCAACTGGCCTTCGGACGTGCCGCGGACACCGGTCTTGTGGCACGAAGCTCCGGCTGACTGCAACACACTTGGCTCGGATAGCGCACCTTCAACTGCGGCGGGTCCTAGTTCGCCAAGTGTGTCAAGTGAAAGCAACGGCCCTGCTTCCACCAAAGTTTCAGCAAGTGACACAAGTTTTCATATACTTTTCTATTTTATTGTTTGAATGTGGTATTTATTACAACAAAGCACCACCTGTATCTTCAGCTCTGCATCTAATTTAAACAAATAAATGGATTGTTATACCTGCGGACCTACTGTTCTTTCAAATGTTTAGAATCCATCGGCCTTGCCCTTGAAACAATTCCTGTATATTTACTTTCCCCTAGAGCACTCGGTAAGTGAATCGCTAAAGTATACAAATTGAGCTTGGTAATGATTTTCCAATATATTTTGCGACTCAAAAATAAAGTTGCGACGTGACTATGTGCATGACGTCTTACAAGAAGATGTCAGGCTCAGTGCCACGTCACAGATTAATTTTTACGGTGAAAGTTTCCTGTACTTCTCATTCGCCTGGCTTTCTTCGTGCATCACAGTCCTGGACCCTCCGAGATACTCTGCGGGAAAATAGTCCACAGGACATTTTTTATAGCCAGCAGAAAATGGGCCACCTAGAAAACGGGCCACCTAGTACACAGGCCAGCTAGAAAACGGGCCAGCGTAAAAACGGGCCGGCAAGATCCAACTTGTCACGGCAAATTTTGGGGCCACCTAAAAAGGGACGGCAAACGGGCTGGCAATTTTAGGTGGCCCCAAAATTCGCCGTGACAAGTTGGATCTCATTTGTCACGGCTATAGGTGGCTCCCTAGGTGGCCCCAGATTAAGAGCGTAGTGAGTGCATTTTCGAATATGTGACTTTCCTGAAATTTATAATACTCTCGGTGTCGCCTACCAATGCGTATAGGGGGCACGTTTTTCGGTCTCCCGACGCGCCATAGTTTGTGCTCGGGTGATAATGCGATAATATTTATGTGCTACTCAAAGATATATGCTCGTGGTTTCAGATAGACCGAAGGTCCGTACAAGAGGCTTGCAGCAGAAAAAAAAAGGGAGGATGTGGTGGTGGAATTGTATAGACAAAGAGGTGACTATGGTTAGGATGGAGCTTGTGAGTGGGGATGAGGGGGATGACGTTGCGGTAAGATATTTATAAATTATGCCCGTCTGTTCGGATGAAATGGCAACATTTCCAGCAGGGCGTTGTTACGAGAGTTCGGGCCGAGCTTGACCTCCCCGGTGGTATATCGGCCTCCGGGGTACCCGTGGAGTTTCAGTAGATGTTGTAGGCTCCAGGAGGGGCCCCCGGCCATGAATAGTTGGCTAGCCGGTCGCCGTTAGGCCTAACAGGCCGGGCTGGGATTCGTCGCATGATCATCGATGTCTTGTTTACTTCGGGTGAAACTTGCGTCAGGGAAAGACACGATGACTCCTTAAATACAGGGACTTGTTATCGGAAGACAATGGGTCCAGAAAAGGGCGAAAATAAAACAAATTTGCGGAGCGCGGCGTGGTTACATTGTGCTTCGAGGTCCTCTTCCACCTTTTAAACATGGAAGTACGATAGCAGATGGATGAAGAAGTGTACTGGACCGATTATCGTCCATTGTCTCCTCAATGTTCTAAGCTTCTGAATTGTTCTGTGAGCCGGAGGGTCCTGCGGCACACTAGTGTGGTAGCCATGCCGCCAGAAAGGTATGCACGGCCAGCCGTATACTACTACTCCTCGCTAAAGGCCCGATAAGACTTGCAACCGAGTAGGACCGACCGAGACAATACCGGTTTTTTAAATCTCTTGCGGCGGCGTAGGACCGGCACCGCAGCAGCGCATTCGATCCTACGCCGTCGCCAGAGGCTTAAAAACCGGTCGTGTCTCGGTCGGTCCTACTCGGCTGCAAGTGTGTGAACAGGTCCTTACTGCCGCTGGAGGGCGTCCGGCCCAAATGTTACGTTTTTTCGTCACTATCATTATTAATGCGAAAGCATGAACTGTCCCATTGAGTGGAGCCGGCGGCGTCTGTAACCACGAAAAACGGCACCTAAATTTGCTGCGACGCGTCATATCAGACGCTTTGTCACGGAAGCCGGCGCGGCCGCTTGAGCTCAAAGCGGACGCGCTGCCGAAATAAAACACAAAGAAAAGAAAAGCAACGCCATGCTTCGTAACGGAAGCCGTCGTGAAGCCGGCGGAGTTCGCGGCGCCTGCGCAGTGCGGGAGCACGATGTCCCCGCCGGAGCCCCATGTGCGAAAGGAAGACGTGGCGCGCTGCTTGTAGGAATGCGATGCGTGTAGGAATGCTTTCGCATTCCTACAGGCAAGCAGTCTTAGCGTCTCTGCCGAATTTTTATTGTCTATCAAATCAATTTATTTTTGATGACATTCGTATCATTTTGTAGCTAAAATAACATAAAATGCTTAATTTTAATAATAAAACAGGAGAGAGTGAGACAAACAGACTCTTAGAAAGAGTCACCGACAGTTTATATGTTTCCCGTATTTCTAATTGTATCCACATAACTGTAGCCATGATCGAAACGCGCCTGCCCGAAATTGCACATAAAGGGTTGTCAACTATTTCCGAATAAGAGCTTGAATATTTCCTGGTGCGTTTAAGAACTTCGACGCAACTGTGTGCGGATAACGACGGGGGCAGGTGTTCGATTCCGCCACAGTCACGCCATCGATTGCCCCATCCAGATTCACGCCCTCACGGCCAGCAAAATCGACTGAACGGAAATTTCTCCATCCCAAGTCGTATTAATATTTTTCGCAATATCCAATTAGGACCAAATATGAAGTACAAAGAAATGCTTGGGAAAACGGCCTGCCGATGCCTCTCAAAATTATTCGAAAGGTATATCAAATTGCGTCGTATTTGCCACATTGCACATATACGGAACATGGCTTGTTTCACGTGTTAACGTTGCTGCCGCAGTATCAAAAAACATGAATAAAGACATGCACAAAAAAAGAGCTAGAGCGCGGACAAAAGAAAATCAAACGCGACTGCCGTTGCAGCGAACCCGTCTTTGAGCGATTCTTCCCTGTAATCCGCTCCAGGGGCCGCCGCACAACCTCGGTCTTCATCAGGTTAGATAATCCTGTTAGCGCCTTCCTCTCACAAAGTACGAGGGAAGTCGCGTTAGGGCACGTTGAAAGGTGGGGAGAATATGGGAAAAGACAAAGCGACGAAAATGGAAAGCGCGAAGTATACATCGGCCGACAGTGCGTTTGAAGCTACGTGCCCGTTGGACTAGTCATACGTCGATCTCTCGTCACATGGTCACGCCTCCACCCATACATACAATAGAGTTATTATAGTGTGCGCTAGAGGCGCTACAGGTTCAAATGGCGCTGGTGTGCTTCGCAAATTGAAGCAGACAGCAACCAGTCGAAGACTGACTTCCGGTAATGCATTTCAATTGACTCCGTAAGTGTGACGTCATGGGTCCAAACAAACCGTTGCTAGGGTCGTTGTTATGGACGAATACATGTGGCTCCGTTTCGCTACGAAAACCCGACCGCTCAAAAATCAGGAGTAGGATTTAAAGTTATAAAAATCACAGATGTAGAAAGCTTGAATGTCATATATGCTTCGACAGAAGTGTGCCGGTAATCGCTCGTTTCTGAAATATTTACGACTGCAACTTCCGGTCCTCAAGATGCCTGCAGCAGACGACGAATGCAAGAAGTATGCCGTCTGCCGCACGCCGGCCGGCCAAGTGGGGCCGTCGTTTGCATCGTGTGAATAAAGACGATATTCTGACATCGCATTTGTTTGAAATATAATGAGTTTCGTACACTTTTAAGATTTCATAGTGGGGTGCGATGCAAAATATGGTTTATCGAAAGTCCGGGCGTCGATCGAGATGATAGTCTGCTAAAAGATCGCATTGCACCCGCGAGAAAAGCACTTCAGGCGAACGGTTGAGATCCCAAATTTTGTTTACGGACTCGCGCTATGCGAGGGTGCTTCGTATACCTGGTTGTAACCATCGCGTGGAGAGAGGTTCTTGCAGTTTCTTCAGATTTCCGCAAGACCCCAAAGCGCGAAAGAACTGGATAAAAAACATAAGGTGAGTTTATTACAGATTGTACTCGCATCATGGGGTCGATGGGAATCTTCACCAAAAGAGCGCATCCACAAAATTTAATGTATACCAAGGGGAAAAAAAAGCAAAATACTGCGAAATCGCGATAGACATGCAATTCTTTAATAACCTGACCACCACAATAATAATAACAACAACCGACTTACCTCGACGGCGTACGATTTATTTCTCATGCTGGCCTGCATAACGCCGGTAATGCACTTCAGGTCGTCGATCTGCATGACGTGGTTTGATTTTACTCCATTTTCACCCTCGTAACTAAGCTGGGTTCTTCACCGAAAAAAACGCACATTGCGGAGGCCTCTACGGCCATGGTGATGCACTTGTTTTTGTCGCTCGTTTACCGACGCAATTCAATGAAGACGCCCGCTGCAACAGAGGCCAGCAAATCTATCGTGTCGTCTGCTGCCAAAGCAAAGCGGACTGCAATACTTCAGAAATGGCTTTCATCGTTGCAATACGACACTGAGACGACAAGAACATCTTCATAGTTCGATATCAAGAAGTTAGGTTGCTTACAAAAAATTGTTTACTTACTTGTAAGCAAAAATCTAGCCTCATGTGGAGTCTCCATGCATTAGTCCATAGCAACGCCCCTAGCAACGGTTTGTTTGGACCCAGGCGCCATGTTGTGACGTCATCACTTACGGAGTCAATGGGAAAAAGTGCGTGCACTTTCTCCCTGCGCTCGCTTATAAGAGCAAATATCCCGAATAATTCGTACGCACTAGGTAGCTTGGAAAATTTCGCAGTCAGGCAGACAAAATAATTGGTTAGTTACGGCGTTTTTCTTTCAAATTCATTGCATTAAAAACCGTGCTAAAATGGCTTCGTACATGCACTTAAGTGCACTGTCACCACTTTTCGGCATGGAACACGACGTCAGCGCTTTTCAGCATGGGGGATATACGTGCCAAACGAACGAAGGACATCTGGAAAATCAAGAGAAACGGCAAGAACTACACAGTAACACTGGATTAGGGCATGTACGATCTAAATAAATTGAAGGCCACGTAATATAGTCCGATTTTCAAAAGGTAACTACTGCTTTATTCTATCTGCTCTGGGCGAAGATGCTTGTTCTACGTTCCAAACATCACCCGCACGCTCAAAATCTTTCAGAACGAGTGCCGTATTCTCGGCAGAGAAAATAATAAAAGTCTTTCCTAACTCGTACTTTAATCTTTACGTTTTGAATGTTTTTACCTGCTCGTAAAAATGCACGACGGAGTAATTTTCAGATAGTGACAGAACTAGCATATTAGAAATATATAAGCGTCACCGGAATGCTGGCGAACCTAAAACATACTTATATTCTTTTCGATTGTTATTTTGCTTAGAATCGTCACTTGTTTTTACGCACCTGCTGTGGAACAGAGGTTTGGATCTGAAATATAGCGAAGTTAAACATCGTTCAGTGATGAAGAAAAATTCACTAACCAGAGCAATGAAACCTTCACAATGTTAATAAAGGTACATACTATTCGGTACGACCTAAATACCAAAAGTGGTTCATGTCATTTTTCGGTAAAGAGACAAAATGCTCGCGCGTATTCCCATAGAAATGCACGGGAGCACCGCAAAAGTAGACTGGCTGTTGTCTGCTTCAATTTACGTCACGGAAGTCGCATAGACACTAGCGCCAGTTGAGCCTAAAGCATGAAATATAATAACTCTATGCCAGACGCGCGCAGAGAGCGGGATCAGGCGATGAGAGGGAGGTGGTTGATTGGTCCCGCGAGCGTGTAGCTTCCACCGCACTGTCAGGGTAAACGGAGTATAGCCTAGGGCCCTAGGCAGTCACACCGGATCTCTTTCGTAACTTCTCTTTTGTGGCGTCTCGGCGTTTTCTTAGGATACTCGTGCGCGCACGAAAATACGCCACAAACGAAGTAAGCATGTTGTAGACAAATTCACCGGCATCTCGCAGCAAGTGTCTAGATCGAACTGAGTAACTGTAAGGAGCGAAACTATGCAGGCGAGCTGGAAAGGAAACATCATAATCCCCGAGAGGAGGAGAAATAAAATAACGGAAAAGACGATACAAAATCACAAACCCAGCTGATATTATCTCGCGGGGAACAGCAATTTCTACGAAAACAGTCCCTGGAGAAGGAAAACAAGAGGGACAAAGGACAAACACAAATCTCGAAACACAATTAGGTGACTGGTACGCGACCGAAAAATCCGCCTGGTCCTGGTATCGAACCAGGGACCTTTCCATCTCCAGTGGAGCGCTCTACCAACTAAGCTAACCAGGAGTTAAACGTA
>JAZHYW010030605.1:0-10564 GCA_037355805.1 Ixodes ricinus | reverse complement strand
CCGGTATTTTTTCCGGAACTGAACCCGAACCCGAACCGTTATATTGTTATCGCGATGAACCCGAACCGGAACTGAACCGGAAAAAAAATAACGGTTACCGGCTCATGTCAAAACGGTTCGGCCACGCGCTGTTGACAATGAATGTGCTACAGTATCAATGCCATTTGTTTTTTAAGTGCCGTCAACTGACACACACCTCGCTTACATATTTTTCTTCTCCACTCAGTCTTAGGAATATATAACGCTGCATCCATGAATCTTGACAAACGCTGCATCCATGAATCTTGACATAGGAACCAGTATTGCGCTGGTCGCGGCTTGCACGGAAAAAGAAAATTGGAAGGCTGTGCAAAAAAAAAAAATAAAAACGCGTCACGGGATTTCATTTTTCCTACAATCTCGTAAATCCTAAATGCTGCTGTGTGCTCATTTCATAACACGTTTCTAGAACGCGCGAGTTCTTGAAGCTTGCTTCCATCGGAATGAGAAAAAGAAAAGGCTGTGGAGTTTGATAATAGAAAAAATCGTAAGGGTGCAGGCGAGCTGGTGAATATTAACCATGTTGAATTAACCTGAGACTGAGGTAGAGAAGAAACATCAAAACGTAGAAGGGAAAGAAAATAGACAGGACGACGTCTCAATTGACAGGACGACGTCTCTTGAGACGTCGTCCCGTCTATTTTCTTTCCCTTCTACGTTTTGATGTTTCTTCTCTACCCCAGTCTCAGGTTAATTCAACACAGTTTGATAATGTTTGAGGGAGAGAAAGAAATTTTATTTACAGTTGAAATGAGCATTCATGAATTATATCTGCTCTTCGCTGCCCCAACCACCGGTCAGAGTATATCGAGCTATGAAGTGTCAAGATTTACATGCCGTATTTTTTCGTACCGGAAACTCGATAAATGCGGGGAAAAAAAAACAGGGATACAAACCCTAGTCGCTCGCGGAGAAGCGAAGCTGCGCGCACTTTCGAATTTGACAAAGGATCTGCCGAGCTTCTGTTGCTTCCGTCGCCTGCCCAGCGTAGTCATGGGACTCAAGCGGGCGCGTGCGCTCAAACCAACGCTCAGCAGACGCTGGAGTTAGCGCCCGTGACAGACAGCCCTGTCATCAGACAGTCGTTGTTTGCCGCTTGCATTGGCTACAGGCTTTTATAAACGTTATGCACTACTAGTTTCGACGATGTATCCCGTTTCGTATGTGCTGATTTCAGATGTTTTATTTGTAATTTATTTTGATGTTGCAATTTGTCATTTATAATTTTCGAACCGGTTCGCGCAACCGGTCTTCGCGGATCGAATTAATCGAACCGGAACTGAACCGGAACAAAATAAATTTACCTGAACCTGAACCGTAACCGAACCCGTATTTTTTCGGTTCGACACACTGAGCATATATCTTTTGTACGACGTATTTCTTCGTTATGGCAAACTGGTATTAAATTTAAAAAAAGCGTGCGTGGCTGCATGGTTACCGTGCTTGGCACCCACGCAAAGGTCCAAGGTTTGATGCCTCGGAACGGACGTACCCTTTTGTTATTTCTGAAAATGTCGCGTTCTGGTGTATTCGAGAATTATGCTGCTTATTCGAGGTCCGAATATTCTACGCGCCGAACATTCCACGCCGATTTTTCCACAAGTCGACGCGTGTTCATAAGGAGCTCCGCGTTAAGAACCGGAGTCACTCCTTCACCTGCGCTCGATCCTGAAGTTCCACCGTCATCGACGAATGGGACGTCGGATAATCGCCATTCATTGCTATTTTCGTTTTGGGCACAAGTTCGTCCCATTAAACACTTAGTTTTCTTCAGTCATTCGCCGCCTTTTCAATTGTCGTTCGTGAAATTTTGGTGGAGGTGCAGGGTACAACCCACGCAGCGTACACCTCCGAGAACCCGCAGTGCTAGCCCGCTCCCCAATGAGGGAAGACTGTTCGAGGAGGACGCCGACGCACGAGCAAGCCGCCGTACCAAAAGACAAGCCCTAGAATCAGGTGCCCTTCCGCAAAAGCCAAGAAAGAAGACAGCAGCGTTGACTACCCCATCTCGTCCTCATCCTGCCAGTCGTCCCCGGTCACCGGCTCTTTTCCACGGCAAACGCTACGAAGACATTGACGACTGGGTCCAGCAGTACGAACGAGTGGTCCGCTATAACGCATGGACACCAGGACAGTACTTTCAGAACGTTTACTGCACCTTAGAGGCCACAGCACGGAACTGGTTTAAGAATCATGAAGCGTCGGTCACCTCCTGGGACCAACTCAAGGCTGACTCCGAGGCACATTCACCAACCAACCAGCCGACTTCTTCAAGCGAGGGTTCAAAGCCCTAACGAGAGCTTCGTTAGCATTGTCGACGATGTTCTTCGACCCAGCAACCGTATACAGATTCTGCACTCCCGGAACAAAGAAGCTGACGGTTCTAATGCGAGGGGTGAATGAAACATCTTCGACGGCCTTGTGCAGTGCCGACCTACCACCGTTCAAAGTTTTTGACGGAGGCGATCAACGTTGAACAGGCCCTGCAAGCACAAGCCACCCATGCACTACCACCGATAATCATGCTGAATAAACCTGAGACTGGGCAGAGTGACCATATAAGTCGAAGGTTTATTCAACATGGTTAAGATTCACCAGCTTGCTTGCACCCTCACTATATTATCACTACCTTCGAGTTCCTGGCGTCGCTGCACCCACGCCGTTTAGTTACGCCATCACTCCAATATCCCGGGGTATCCGCGAAATCATCCGGGACATCATCGTTCGTGAAGAACTGAAGAAGCTGGTACCTGCCTCCGAACGTTCACATTCGCTCTCAATCGCCGAGATTGTTCGCGATTAGGTCCAGCAAGCGCTTCAGCCAGACGTTCTCGCCGACGCCACAGCGGAACCACCAGTTCTAACCTACGCCGCAGTTGCTCCACGTCCGCAGCCTCCTGTCAGCTTAGTCCTCACTCTTTTTCGGTTCTGTCATTGGAGCGCGAACGAGAAACGGCTATAGGCGTGCCAGCCATAAAACACGTTCTGTGTTTAAAAAGAAAAGTGTATACTTGTCGACTGGAGGACAACGAATGTTATGACGACAGATGAAACCAGAGTAAAAAAACACAATTGCATAAATATCCCACCTTCCCGCTTTCACTTTTTTCTTTGCAAAATAAGTTAAAACCTATTTAGTTTTTGAGAAAGGTACTTTGATTATGATTTTTATTATCTTCAAATTTGCTCACTGAACGGAAGGTGAAATGTGAAACATATATACCTGGTTTCACCTCAAGAACCGTAGTAAAACAAGTCCGGCTCCTCGCGGAGCATTACTAATTTCTCCCTTTATGTTGATAATTATGGCATATGCGGGTGAATTTTAGTTTAAATACATGCTATCTTATCAAGACGTAAACGTTCCAAACGACAAAGAGTATCGCTTTCTCCTCCGACAACCGAATCTCGTAAGAACTACTTCTGCGCCGCGTATGAACAATGCGCAAAACTTGCTTCTTTTTTTTTTTTTTCGAGGTAAAAATGGGCATACATAGCCATAGAAGGATACTGAGGACACCTTGCAACAATATTGTTTTTCCGTTCATGAAGTACCGCATTCACCTGGAGGTCTCCGCATTCGCAACGACGGCCAGAATTATGGAACAAAACGGGCGTCAAAAGATCAATAGATCTCTTTGAATGTCTGCCTCCGCTGGAAGTTGTGGAATCCCTGTACTATGGCGGACACAAATGACGCCGCCAAAGTTAGAAGCTAGATAGTCGGCGGGGCCAGACGCACAGCGCCAAACGCGCAACATCAAAGCAACTCGTCGTCTCTCAATGTGCATGTCATCCCCGGCTGAGCCAATCTGGCCCAGGCGCGCACCGTGACCTCGCGCTTTCGGTGTGTGCGTTTAAGCTCGCGTTGCCTCTTTATCATTTTAGATTTGCACGTTCCGCTGCATTGGTTCTTCCTATATTGTCCAGCTATTCAGACTATCGAGCAATCGATATACGCGACTTTCAAAGCGGTGCTATTGTGCTCATGAAATGCCGCGCATCTAGAAATACATTAGTCATGCTGCGTTTTTTATAAAGACCGTGACAAACAATACTCTGCATTTTACACGGCGCGCGGCGTGCGGGTTTTTCTGATCTTCACGCACATCGAGCGTTTATTTGCCCGCCAAATGCGACACCGTGTTTTTGCTCGCTCCCCCCCCCCCCCCGACCTTGGCCGATGACGCAGCGCGATTGGCTGCCTCGACAATCGCGCGTTCCCCAGCGCGATCTTTATAATGCCTTTTGATTGGCGTTCGCCTCTTTTGCGTTCCGATACACCAAAGACGTGTTTTCACATGCTCGTCGTATTACGCTCCTGAAATAGGGGGTGTAGTACTTACACCCCCTGTTTCATACTTTTAGCAGCGGCAAATAGCTGTTGGGCATAACTTACTAAATAGCTATACTGTACGCATCAAACCCTACAGAAAGGAAAAACAAATCATGAGCCATTCCACTATGTGAACGTAGATGCCCAGCGAAGCTGTTTAGCACACGACACAGGCGTGACAGAATTCTCGAACAAAGGCACGCGCACATTTATTGCATTGATCGCGTGGCAATCGTGACGAAAGGCACTGAACACACATGTCGAGGACTATCGCCGCCCCGAGGAGCCGGTGGAATATAGACACGCGCGACGGGACCGCCACCCGGCGGAGGGAAAGTAAACTAGGCACGCAAGCGCTTGGAACGACGACAAATAAAGGGCGGTGAGAGCCCTCTCTGAGTTTTTGTTGACGTGCAAAAAGAAAAACAAAAAAAAAAACGGAACTTTAGCCATAAACAGCGTCACTGTAAACAAAAAGACTAAGATTTTGCAGCAGAGCCAACAAAACCTTGAGTGTTTTACTGTAGTTTTTAATGCGTACATTACCTATTTTATTAAGTTGAATCACTCGACTATCAAGCCGCTCGTGAATCTTGGTATCGTCGGTTCGACGTCAATGAATTGAACGTCGAATGTAGTTTTTTGGGGTATTATATATAGGACAAGGGGTGTAAGTACTAAGCCCCGTTTTTCTGAGAGTGTAGGGGTGCATTCCAGCGCTGCTCACCAAGTATAAAACTCCTGGTACCGTTCTTTCCAGAGTTTGTTGGTAGACGGTTGAAAAACAGTCGCTTTTACGTCGTCGTTACCTGCGACATTGTTCAGTGAGTGTTGAAAAGCTACGGTTATGTTAGCTTGTGTGGCGCACATTGTTCTTGTGAATGCTGCCCGGATTACTGTGGATTGTGTCTGGAAACCTTACAGCAGCAATTTATTTTCGGCAGAAAAAATGTTGAAACCTTCCTTGCGAAGCTTGATTCCTCAATTGGGCCAAGAGTGTTATGACAAAGCACACTTAAGTATGGCGCGGCTGAGTGCACGATGCGCGGTATCGGAAAGGCGGCAGTCTTTTGCTGCCTAAATGCTGCGTAGCGGTTACGGTCGTGAAACGTGGTTGCTCCATACTCATCCGCCGCAGAACTTTAGAAGCGGAAACTTCTGGGTTGTTGCAACCGCTGGCACGTCATTTTGACGGACCCGTAGGTGAAGTTTGTGTCGCCCAGGTAGGTGGTACCAAATATTGCGCCGGTGTTTTGGGGACATATATGACAACACGCTGATTACGCCGAATAAAACACGTTAAGTGCGGCGACCGCGTCGTGAAAATGGGCTGTTGGACGGTTGCTCAACACTTACTGTTGGGTAGGGGACCATTTCCCAGTGTTATAACTGCAGCTACGACGTTGGTGAGCGCATGTTAGACAACTGCGTTACTGTTGTACAACTTTGCTGACCCAACCATTAAGTCACACAGTATTATTTATTACGTGGGAAGTAATTTGCAGGATATGCATGACGTACATAGGTAACATCTCTTAGATTCCAAGGCCGTAGTGATGTATTAACTACGTCACCTACAAGCGGCCATACAGCGACGGGAATAAATTTGACCAGGGTGTTGCGCCCAACCTCCGCACTTGCGGTGGCACCCGGACGGCGACATAAAAAAATGCAGCAATACGGTCTCGCTATTTAGGAGGTGTTGGCATAGCACGCTGACTGAACAATCTCCCCTCGTGATAGTTGCAAGCCAAACTCTGTAAAGGGTCTCAAAGCTCGACTGAAAAACGCATTACAGCCAAGACTGCAACCTTCTACTTTTCCCCGCGCTTTCAAAAATGTTTTCGGCAAAGCACGACACACCACAACAAACAGCCAATCGTAGCCTACGCTTAAAGGGGCGGTGCAAAAATATTTAGTTTCTTCTACGGAATACAGGGGCCACCCTAGCTCCTATCAAAATGGCTGCCATCTGTATGATCCTTGTAGAACTGCTGAACGAGGTTCGGTCTGTTACGCGTAAGTAATTCTAACTTTGTAAAATACCAGCTACATGGGAGTTTTACGTCATACTTCCGCGCCAAGAAGCTGTAAGCAAGCACCTTTATTTTGAGACCGATCATCCAGCAGCTAGGGAGCGCGATTCTCATACCGCACTATCACCATCGCTGAAAGTTGCCAATAGGTTTTTCCACTTACAGCCCCCCCCTCTTGTCCCATTAGTGCCCACACGAGCTTGTCGGCACTAATGGGAACTCGAGTATGCTCGTACGAAACGCCACTGGCCAAGAAACGTGTTTGTTGCGTTTTAATTTCAAGGAGAAAACCGAGCGAGCGTTTTCTTGCAATCTCTCCTTCGCAAAACCTGATGGCGTATAGCTTGGAGGTCGCGGCAGCATAGTCCTTCCGTGACAATATATGAATGCGGCTTGGAAGTTGGACCAGGGCAGTGCCTGATCACTCGATTTAAGCCTGTGATCACCACTAGATGGACAAGCATTCCGGTAGTGGCTCGTGTTCAAACGCTGCAAGGATGACAATAGCCGAACCGTAACCATGTCTGGAACTCAGCCCGTGTTCTGCGCTTTCGAGAACTTGGCGCGTGGCCCTCATAAACAGGAGGCTCGTTCGATTTATCTGCAACTCCTGCGCCGGTGCAGAAAAGTGTGGGGAAGTGTATTTCCGGTCTATGTATTAAACAACCCTGAGAGTGTTTTTTAATTGAGTCTCAGGTTTGGAGTCGCGGGACGCAACATACAACACTCGTCATTCTCGAAACTGGACCGCACCACGCTCCAGAACCAATCCTGTGGACCAGAGACAAGGTTTTACTCTCCCAAGAATTTTAAATAACCTTGAAGCAAAGGGAATTTTCGTGGCAAACACAAGTTAAAGGAAATTCATGGCCTATTTGAGTGATCCATTGAATAGGTGTTGTCATGTTTTCAAGGTATATACACAGTTGCGTATATATTTTTGAAAGTCAATGTTCATTGTTGTGTGCCCATTACTAAACTCTCCGAGCCAGCGTTGTGCAACACTGAATTATGTTTACCTTGTTTAACCCTTTGCACTCTATATATTTGACACCGCTGTCCTGTATAAACACTCGATTACCTGTCTTTATATATGTAAAATTGCTCATTAATTCACTCATATGTTGAGCTTCTTCTGGGGATGTAAAGGTGAGGCGGGGCTTCGTCAAGTAGCGACATGCTGCTTTTCCCCCTGCCTTCCCCTCTCAGATCGAGAGAAAAGCAAATTGATTGATTGAGGCATACACGACCGGAAGAACACCGCCCTACATTTTTCTCACACCGGTGCAGGAGCAGGTAAATCAAAAGAGCCTATTGGAGGCTTTGATCGGCTCCAGATCACATTGCCGCTTGTTCGTCCCGCGAGTAAAGGAAAAAAGAAAAAAAAAGCTGATTGTTTGTGTTTTTTTTGCGACCAGTATTGCTAGGAGAGAAGAACCTAACGCACTTTTTATGGGTTATAAAGGTCAGGGATTCGTTCTAAGCGATATTTGCACAAAGTGCACAAAATTACGCCGCCTTTTTAAAACAAACCCCGCCCATGTGCGGCCCCTGTTTCTCAAAATTCTGCACGCAAATTCCATCTTTCTTCCCCGTAATTATCTCTCCAAATGTCCAAGCAGTTCAAAAGTCCCAGCAGCAACACGCACACCGAACCCACGGCTGGTTCAGAAATTATGCTCTGACTACGACTGACTACGCACGACTCCTTGTGTTTCACAGGGACGCGTTTCGCGTACCTCGGTTGCCAAACCAGCCATCCCGTCATAGGCAGTCACAAGCGGTCAAAACGCGGTCCGCCCGAAGGCGTCGTCCAGATAAGGTTCAGACGATCGTGCGCACCACTTTCGGTTTCACTGCTTGATTGTGCATCTCGACATGCAATGGGACGGACGTGGATCGACGCGTTGAGGGTTGTGCACATCGCCCGACGCACTCATCGACTTGAATATTGCCGCGCGCACGGCCAAGCAAGCAGCACCCGGTCACGGAATTCTCAGAAGATACGCGTTTATTCTTACTCGGGGCGTAGCTCTTTTATCATTTCGCTCTCGGTCCTTGTTCTCGAAAGTGCCTGCTCATTCTCGCCGGAACGCTCGATGCTCGAGCCTTCTGAGCCGAATTTTCGCGATGCCGACGCACACTAGGTAATGAGCTGCCAGCGACGTTGTCAAGTCAGTCTCTCTCTGTTGCTGTTACGCCGCGAAATCGCCGCCAGCTTTTCTGCTGCCTCCACGTTCTGTCCTTATTTTGTTGGCACAAGTTTGCCGTTTAAACCTTTATTTTTAGTTGACCGCCTCATCCTCTCGTCATCTTCACTCGTGACAATATCGAGGGGAATTAAAAGCGCAATTGACATGACCAAAGTGTACGCACAAGTGACGCTTAGGCCGCCGCGTCTGTTCAGCAATATCCTCTCCAGTCCGCTCTTTTTTATTGCGAGGCATTGTGAAGAAGACCAGCTTGCCTTCAGCAAGCGTGTCTTTATCACAGCACGGCTGAATGAATGAATGGTGTCGGGGAATTTAAAAAAGCGCCCTTTGGATCGGTGCTTCATATTTCGCTATGAATTTTGCGTCTCGTTAAATCAACCACCCGTACGATCCTTGCGTAATAGCGCGCTTCCTTAAACATTTTTCATCAATCTTCAAACCTCCACTTTGTCAACTGTAACCTTTTCGTCCCCAACCTTTTAAAACATCAACGCATCGGCGCATGCACTAAAATGAGAATTTCAAATGAACAACAAACGAACATCGCTACATGTTCCCCAGGATTATTTAAGATGGCAGTCATAAATATCACATAATTAATAATGAAATATTTGGGCGCGTAGTTTTTATTCCACGGCTCTACAATATTTTTATTGTCATGATCCGTACGGGTTCTTTTAGAAAATTGTGAATGTTTGTTGTTTCGTTTACAAAGGATCGTAATATTCCTGAGGACAGTATTTGCCTGACCTATCAAAACGCAAATCGATTAAAATTTGATATTTCATTGAAAAGTTTGGTTCACATAATATCCCAGAATGTTGGCCATGGTTCCTCCGTTTTTTCATCCTGGTCAGCCAGACCCAGATCTGCCAACAAATCGTTACCCCTTCATGGAGGACATGGACAGAAGCACCGCACACCTCAAAATCACATGTCTATAGCGTCTCGTTATCGCACTGTTATACGGCACATCTGTGTCTATCGGTTCAAATTTAGCCCTACCTGACTTTATCGTCACCATTTACGTTCCCGACTCAAACAGTGAAGTGCTTGTTTGTAAATTATCAAACAGCTGTTCTTTTTCACATCCTGTTTATGGACTTAACATTGCTAAAGCTGATTTCACGCATTCTTCCCTCCAATATTTTAAAGGATAAAAGCTTTTCAACTGAGCCCCCCCATTCCCTTCCCCCCCCCCTCCCCTCCTGTTCCGGCCCGGTCCCAAATCCCCGAACTTCGTCCGTCCGTCCGTCCGTGCTTCCCGCAAAATTGAGCGAGAGAAATTGACGTCTCCGTGATCTAAAAACCAGTCTAGTTTCCTCCACTAAATTTAGCGGGAAAATTGGTGTCGCGTGACCTACTAGACCAATTCGGTTTTCCCTCTAAGTCAGCGGGAAAATTGACGTCATGTGACCTGACGCCACGTCACGTATACACCAACTGCCTTTCTCCGCCGAACGTGAAGGGGAATTCATCACGTGACTTGACGCTCAGACCTAGGTTTATACAAAAATCCAGCTTTTCCCCAAATTGGCGGGAAAATTGACCTAACGCGCACACGTCCCAAGTCTGCATTCCGGCTGAGTTGGTCAAATATAGATTCTTCCACTTCCCAAACCGCTTTTTATGCGTGTTCTAAACAAATTTGAACGATTGCTTGTTAAACACTACATCTCATGAACGATAGTATATTTGAAATATAAGCAAGTCAATCAGCAATGTTTGTTTCTGCTGTTTTTTCTTTTTCGTTACGTGAACTAATCTGCTCAGCCCTATCAGTAATGTGGTGGTTAAATACTTAGCTTTTGGGCTCGGCTTGTCTATTTAGTGTTTAAAATTTTCTTCGGGTATAATCCATTCAAAACGTATTTTATTCAACGGAAATGAATACAGGCCGGATGTTTTAAGCCGTTAAATCCAGTAAACTTTATCCATAC